>BQNB010032059.1:0-7500 GCA_026074375.1 Tanacetum coccineum
ACTTGACTGGAATTTTTACCCATTTGGTTTGTTTACTTTTGATTTGTGTTCTCGAACTGTTGTCGGTTTGTTGCTCTGCATCTATAAACGTCTTATTTTGGTCACAAAGATGAAGCATATGTCAGTGTTGTGTTTAATGGGTAACAGCGAAAGGTACCGCTACACATAAAGGGCAAGACAAATTTGACAGATGATGAGCGCACCTACAAGTCTACAAGTGCTGAATTTTGTTTTACTTGTAAAAATAGTTCTGATTTGTATCCTCTCGTTTAGGAGCTTATCGCCTTAAGATTTTTGTACTTGGAAAGTTTATTTAATGGAAATGAATACTTCAAGACGAAGGACGTATTTCATAATTTCATAGTTTCATTGTACATTATCTACGACCATATCAAGAACAAGGTCTTTCAAATGTGAAATAATCTCCGAATGTGTCATCCCAACACCGTCAGCAAGTGCAAGTTGTTACAAAAGGAAGCAATATGTAGCTGCACAAGAAACAAATTTTGTTAGATGCCAAACAAGGAGTTAGATATCAACAAAATGTTCAAAAGCGTATCTCTAGCCCCATGGAAAGGGGCAAATTTATAAAAGTCATGTGTCAGATATCTATATCTATACCCGCGTATAGCAACGAGATTTTATAGCGACATATAGTTGTAATGATAAAAAAGTGTATGGATTATAAACCAAAAATAATAAAAGTTTAAGGATTTAGGGATTAAATACAATGTTTTGAAACCTGGTTCGACCCGGCCGGTTCAACCGGTTGAACGGGTTTCGGTCGGAAAAATGGGTCAAATTAAACCGGGTTTTATATTTTCGAAACCCGGCTAGACCCGCCGGGTTTAAATGACCCGAGTCAACCCGGTTTTCGAGACCCGTCCGGTTTTTGAATCTCGGTGGTTGAACCGGTAACCTGGTGACTCGACCGGGCCGATTAGTGACCCGGTTTTCAAAACATTGATTAAACACTATTTAAACTGGATGATAATAATAATAATACCCTGTATAAAATAAGGTTTTTGATTTTTTGATCTTGAAGCAAAAAATTGAGAAAACGACACAAGTAAATTGAAAAATAATCAACGATTGAAATTAAAAGTTCAAGCCCGCATTTAATTTACACACAAACATTCCCTTTCAAACACAACCTTGACAGCCCATCATCTAAAATTCTATCATCTCCTTAAAAATCAAAACCAGTTCATTACATCCAATCAAATGAAATCCCTAAATCAAACCGGCCACTTTAATCATTTTTGTGAAGCAAGAAGGATTGAAGCAACAATCGATTGAAGCACATAAATCTAAACCATTGATGTATTGAAGCTAGAGATCAAACAACAAAAGGATTACAGCAACAACGATTGATCAAACATTGAATTAGGTTTTATGGTTTCGTTACCGACGATTTCTAACTCAACACCATACAATGATTGAAATTAGGGTTATGAAGATACAATGGATCTACAATCTTGAGCCAGGTTTGTTTTTTTTTTAATTTGATTCAATTATATTTAATTGTTCTCATATGATTGTTGAATAAAGATTGGAACCATACAATGATTGAAATTAGGGTTATGAAGATATAATGGATCTACAATCTTGAGCCAGGTTTGTTTTATTTTAAATTTGATTCAATTATATTTAATTGCTCTCATATGATTGTTGAATCAACATTGGAACATGTGTCTAATTTTGGTATGCTATATAATTTTTACTTAGTTTGGTAGCTTAATGTGTGATCTGTTTTAGGCTCTGATTTGCATTAGCAGCAACATGTATTTTAATATAAAGGATATGCGTTTTGGTTTGGGCAAGTGTTGGTTGTAATGCATTTATGTTCAGTTGTGTACATTAACATATGCTTTGCTTTGGATTAGCGTGTACAAAATCTTGCCTATGGTTCAGAGTTTGGAATGCGTTTCTATGTTAGTTTATGTGCGTGAATCCACTATATATGCCGTAACAGCTGCCTCAGATTCACATGCTGAGTGTTTTAACTAGAGCTGAAGGGTTGGTTTTTTTACGCGTTTAATATGATGCTTATTTGTTACTTACATCAGGCTGCACGAACTCTTGTATAGGTTCTGTGGGTACATATGCCTTTATTTATTAGTGAGTCCTAAATGTTTTTTAATCCATTTCAATATGTTTGACAGCTATCATTTTTATTTTTATAGAGGCTGGTCATGGTATTGCTCCACCACTCCCCTTATAGTTTAAAAGTCACCTTTTTTAATTGTTGGTTTTCTCCTCCGTTAATGGTTTGGTTTTGTTAGTTAGATATTTTTGTTTCAACTTACGGTTTTTTGAGACATCGGCATGGGTTATTAACGATGGATTAATATTGATTATTTTCAATAACCAAACTCTGCTACTAATAGCATCATTACCATACAAGTAAAGACTAAATCAAACTCTGCTATTATGGAAACATTGATGAGATGAAATAAGTTTTAAAAAGTTAGATATCATCATTACCATACAAGTAAAGACTAAATCAAACTTACCTAATTGATAATCGAATATGAGAAAAAAAGTTCTATATCTAATTTAATCTCTAAATAAGATTTCAAAACTTATATGTGTTGCTTCATGGTTCATACGTGTTTTATATGCAAAGTGTATGGTTAGGATCAATTGAATTATAAAAGCATACGCCAGTTTTACTAAAGTATACTTATAAACGTTTTTACTTTATAAATATGATTTCACTAAAACGATTAGATGGTGATGTAGCTATATAGAATTATATGTGGTATTAGTTAATCAAAGTACTATATTACTAGGGAGTTTCATAATGAGGCCTCTTCGGGGTGGCGTATCGACGAGTTGTTGGATTTACGATTTAAAGTGTCCTAGCTCCTCATACGTCACTACACGACCTCTTAATCATGATAGCCCGAACGATAGTATGATGAGCTATACGACCTATAAATAATCAAAATATTTAGTACTTATGATGAGCTTAGGGCAATAATACATGTTTTAGACTATTGAATGTGTTTCATAGTCTACTATTACTTTGATCTTGTGGTCCACGCTATTTCCTGATAAACCTATGAATTCACTCAATAATTTTGTTGACGTTTTAATCTCAGGTGCTGAGGCATAAGCTTGGATGGGAGCCGTGATGGATATCTATTAGAGGGATTCTGATTTCTTAAATCCAATGAAACTTTTGTCTTATAAAATCTTAATGTCTTTTTATCAAAACTATGGGACCTAACGTGAAAACTCTGATCTTTTGTAATGACATTGAATGAATCTTATTTTTAACGTCCATTTAAGGTCGTTTTCTATATCTTGATTTTTGTACTTTGACGTAGCACCCCATTGTTACCTTTCCGCTGCATAGTCCGATTTTGGGGGTGTTACATTTTTTTTGTTGCAGATCGGTTAATCGTCCTAAACTTAACTTCATTGTCATATGTGGAATTTTCGTTATCGGTCTACTAGGGTATGTCTCTAACCATATATGTTTCATTTTTTTTAACTCGGAATTTTGTACTTATATATAGGCTTGCATCATAATATAGACAAGGGTGGAACCAGGGGGTGTCACAGATTGAATTTTGTTTCGTTGTGCTAATTTATATAAAACATCCCTTTCCAAAAGGTCTAAGTTGGCGGGAAAATAAGACTCTGTATTCTCGTGCACCTTTTAGGCCATGAACACATGTTACATTAACCTTTAGTCAAGAGTTGGGATTGAAGCCAACTAGACGTTTGTAGTGGGGGAGTGATACCACTCGGGCAATGCCCAATGGTTTTGCAAAAGATCCATGTTATTCGTATATGCCAGTGCTAGATATATTGTGTTTTTAATCAAAGTCCAGTATCAATTTTAGCTCATTCTTTATTTACCTCAAACTACTTATTTAAGGGTGGGTTGATCTTGACAATACTTATTTAAGGGGATTAAGGGCTATGTGACTCTTAACTATAATGGTTGGTTAGTTAAAGGATGGTTAATCAAGGTAAATTTGAAAGTGGTGTGCGCTTTATGTTGGTATTAGTTGACAAATGTTGTACACTCTGATAAAGATTCATGCTTAGTTTAATAAGGTTTTTTTAATTAGTTCAATTTACTTTATGACATCTTTTAAATTGTAGAGTAGGCTTTATGTTTTACATTTTCATGTCTTGCATATAGATCAGAATTCATGCTGCCAAAGCAAAGAAGGGATTAAGGAAAGTGTTAACGGAGGGGAAAGGTGAACGTCTTAGTTTGAGTGAATAAACTCTGTGCAATGTTTCAATTCGCTCTATTATAGATGAAAGCTATAATGTACAAGTAGACACTTTTTAAAACGCTTAGCAGATTTTTTTTGCTTTGAATTGTACTTAATAAGCTGATTTCTTTAAAAAAAACCTTTTTCATACAGCGTTTACTTCTACAGGGTTACAACTTAACATGAGAAGAAGGGGCATGCAGCAAACAATGAGGATGATCAAGTAACGGAAAATAATTCACTCACTATGGCTCGAGAACTTGACAAGTCTCGCGCTGAGGTGGCGAATGCTGAAAAACCAAACCCAGGTATCTTTTTTAATATGCTTATTGAAAGACTGCTTATTGAAACAAACAGATTCTGCACACATTACAGTAGTACCATATACTTTTCATAAGCTTATAAGATTTTGAATGTGTGATAATGACCCTCTTAACGCAATTACAAACACCCTCTAAGATTTTGAATCTACGACTTTCATGTTGCCCAATACTTAGTTTAGGCCGTTATATATGCCATATGTGAAAGTGCTTTTTTTGTCAAAAGCTTTACGAAAACAGTCTGGTTCGGAAATGTTTCTTAGAACTGTTATTAAGTGACCGGATTGCCACTATGTTAGCCAATAATATCTGGAATATGCGAGGGATAGTTATTACAATGACACATGTTTTTCCTTCAAATAAGTATATGAATGGTTTTCATTTTCTATGCATTCCTTTTTTTTCTGCACACGGGTTATCATATTCTGTTTTTGTGGAAACCTGATGCAGAAACGACTCCTGCTATAAAGTCGAATCTCATGGTCAAGTTGGACCCAGCCGTCTTCGGATCATGTTCCTCAATGGTAAGTCATCTAATCCTACAACTGTACATAGTAAATCATGTTTGCTTTTGTAAAGAGTAAACACATTATTAGAATGATAAAACTTCACAGTTCACAGAATCAAGGTAAGAAAGTTGAAAAGAAACTTGATTATTCACTATCACAAGATCACTTTCAATAATGCAACTCCAAACACCCCTTAAATTGATTCCACAAAGTCAACTTTGCTATCCCATTAGAATAGGAACACCGATACACTCATATACTTGTCATTGTTCATACGTTATCTATTTCACAAACACTCCAACAAAGAAGGAAATCACAAACGAGAACCTATGTGCATACTTTCAGGTCTATGGTTATAGAATGTCATTGTTGGCAGAACAGCTTGGAGCGCTAGACTATGTCTAGGAGGGCCCGAAACTCTAAAATGTGTAAATGAAGTCAATAAAGCAGCTGAAGACAACTGGAAAAGATACACAGATGAGAAACACACAACATTGCAAGGTGTCAATGAATCTGACATACTGGCCCTTTTGGATTAACCCGTACACACCATAAGGCGAGCCTATCCATACAAACAAACATGCTAAGGCTGCTGAGATCTTCAATGATCCTAAAGTTGTAGCACAAGTGCCCTGGTAAGTTATTTTACTATAACTGTTCTGATTTTCTTCATGCAATGGAACATTTAATGTTTGCTTTTAGATAAGTGATATACTTATGATTTAGTAATCAAGCGTACTACAAGCACTCAACTTAAAATTGAATGTTTAATGTGTTTGACTAAGCTGCTATGTTTTAATGTATATATGTATAATACAGATTTTATTTCGTAACTTGTGAACACAATTTTCTGAATGCAGATTCTATAGTGCACGATATGAAGATTATGATTTGCACATACTCTTTTAGGAATTCAATGTGAGGTTTTAATTATATTTGTATGATTTGTACAATATGCATAGATGTGATAACATTGCTATCTTAGTTTTTGTTGGTTGGTTCTTAATTGGTCTATTATGTTGTATATGTTGCTTCACTATGCTTTTTAGTGTTTGTTAGATTCCCTTTGCATTTAATTTTTCAACTTTTCCTTTTTTTTAGACAAATTTTTTACCAACTTTTAATAGAGAAGTCTGATCACTTTTTCTTTTGAATTTAAACCGTTGATCTTGAATGGTGAGGTGTTCGAACCAATTAGAGGATGCCACGTGTGCGAAATGACGTGGAGAGGCTAAAATACGAGGTAAAGTGAGTAAAGAAAAACGGGAAAGGTGATTTAGAGTGGTTTGGGTTTTTTCGAGTTTTGGGCGGGAAAGTTTGTTGGGGAACGGTTAGGGAAAAGTTTATACCCGCGTGTGGTTTGAATCTTTGAAGATATTGCATAAGTGGTCCTTGTGTTTTCCCTTCAAAAGTGTAGTGTAAAACAAGTTTGAATGTTTACACTTCTGGCCCTTGTGTTTTCTATCTCCTTTTTCCTTTTGATAAATCAACTTTCTAACTTTGACATCTTTGGTCCTTTGACTTCAAAACATCCAAATGAGCCCTTGAACTTTTGAAAACTTGTCATTATTAATCCTTTGACTTCAATTGGGTCTTCATTGACTTTCTTTTCTTGTTGTCGGGCTGATCCGGCTTTGATAACTTTCCTCAAATCTCTCTCTTGTACTTGTCTTTTCCGTTTCTTGTCGGTTTTGGCTTGTTTTTGCTCTTTTTGACTTTATTATCCTTTCCTGCACGTTAAGACACAAAAGCACACATATTTCCATCTTTTGGCATATTTTTGGCTTTTATTGGCGAAATCCTGGGTATTTTTTATATACAATTTAACACTTATCAACCACTATTTTTCAACACGTCCCAATGTCTACATTTTCTTATATGATATTCGAAATAAAATTGTACAGTAACATAAATTATGTACTAATTAGTTTTTATAACAAAACAAATTTTGATAATCTATATCGGAAAATAAAACTAATCCGATGGTATACCAACGCCGACACACCACTGGATGTTTCGATACTATTAGCTGAGTCATTCATGATTAGATATGGATTGACATAAATTAATGACTAAATGATTACATTGATTGACTAATCAAACAGCTAATTATTAATTGGATAATGTTAATCTACAAACAACATGAAGAAGAAAACTGAGCGAACATAAAAGATAAGATTGATGGTAAAAGAAACTAAGAATCTGAAGCTATTATATAAAAACAACATCCTCTAATCTGTTTAAAATTTCTTGCGTTTCTTAATAAAGCGTTTTATATAAAAAAATATAATAATAATAATAATAATAAAATTTAATTAATTAATTAAAAATGCAATCCTATGAAAAATAATAGCAAAGTTTAAAGAAAGCTACAAAATATGAGAAGAAACATCATATGAACTCGTATTACGTCTTGATGATAAATGAGTA
>BQNB010032059.1:12500-51371 GCA_026074375.1 Tanacetum coccineum
AACTAAAGATAGTTTCAGAATGCATAGATTAAGCTCTTGTTAACCATTCAAGCCAATAGCGAAAGAGATAGGTGTTAGATTGAATCCCGAAAGAATAAACTTAATTTTAAAGCTTTCTGAGCAGATGTATCGGATTTTTGATAGTTTCGCTTATAGTCAATTTTATCGATTCAATCTTATTGTAAACATTAGATGTAATGTTACAGAATTTACTAAGCAGACGTGCATTGATATTTTATCTTCTGTTTACAGACGTCCTTGTAGTTGACAAAGACTCATATGAGTCTCATACGTTTGTTACTTTGCGATATTTGTTGTCTGTTGGCACTTGTACATTCTGCGTCATAATTTCCCTATTGACATCAGGTTCATTTTTCTGACACATGTTGACGTAGGTTAGTGCCTCTTATGAGCAGGCTTTGATGGATGCTCGCAAGCTTATAGAGCGTGAAATGGAAAGGTTTAAGATTTGTGAAAAGGAGACAAAGACAAAAGCTTTCTCAAAGGAAGGCCTGGGACAGCAGCCTAAAACGGTAGGTATTGAATAGTTTATGGCATTCACCTTTTGTCCATGTAAATGCGATGCTTCTATGTTTTGCTCAATGAACTGGTATGAAAATTTTATGTATTGCCAGTCAGTATCCAGGTCTTTCCTTGTAGTAAGAGTTGATAGATCATTCACATATCCAGTTCCTATATGATCTATATAGAGATTGTAGTGTGCAGTGTTTGTATATCAAATTTAACTGGAGATGAGACAAGATAATACATTATTGCTCTTTGTGTTTTCTCATCGGAAGGAAGCTTGTGTTGGCTGACAAATAGTAAAATACTTATGGGCCTAAATTCAGCATAGTGAAGTTTCTTTGTTGTTGAATTTTCTAGGATCCAAAGGAGAAAGCCAAGTCAGAGACTAGAGATTGGTTAAACAATACGGTATGAAACTATATTTTTGATAAATAATATCATAACCTAGAGTCGGTTAACATATATGCATCTTCATATAATTGTTTAGGTTTCGGAACTGGAATCTCAAATCGATAGCTTTGAAGCTGAGATGGAAGGGCTGTCTGTTAAGAAAGGAAAAGCAAGACCCCCGAGACTGGTAAGATGGTGAATAATGTATTCAATCTCTTATATTTTCACCTGGTAATAGACTTTTTTTCTTTGATAAATATGTTATGGTTTATTACTCATTGGACATATTTGTTTCATAGACACATTTAGAGTCATCAATCACTCGGCACAAGGCTCATATAATGAAGCTAGAGTTGATATTGAGGCTTCTGGATAATGATGAATTAAGTCCTGAGCAAGTCAATGACGTGAAAGACTTCATTGATGACTATGTTGAACGGAATCAGGTTTTCATCTGTTTTACTAATACATTTTCTATGGAGTCGTCTAGAATGTGATCTGTCTTTCTAAAGCTCTCTTTTTCTGCATTGGGTTATGCACAAAATATTTTCTGAAACTAGTGATTTACTAGCAGAATACGTGATAGCTGATATGCTACATAAAATCTATGGCATCACTTTTTAAGGTGATAATTAATCTAAGCCATTTATTCTGCAGGAGGATTTTGAAGAATTTGAGGATGTTGATATGTTATACAACACCTTATCATTGGACATGGTAGAGGCACTAGAAGATCTAGTTTCCATTGTGCCTCCTAGTCTCGTTAAGGTAATGATCTTTATTGTTGAAAATTTCACCCTATGACTTATGTAAACCAGTTTAAACGTTCCATCACTAGCTCCACATAATAGGCTTGTTGGTCTGAGTTGGTCCATATTTGCTATGCTTCTACTGGAAGTCTGGAACAACAGAGTCTATATGCAAAATGGGTTTTGCAATATTTGAGTTTAAATATGGACGAATTTGGATTTATTCTATGATTATAATGTTGATGTTTGGACTTAGGAGTTAATCTAATCAACCTTTTTATTATCCGTAGTTCCACGTCCTTCTCAGCACCAAAAAAGTTGTGTCGTACATCGACTCCGCTTGGTTTGAGTTATTGATTATTGTATGCTTCTGTTGGAACAACAATTTATTTTTGTGACGGAGAAAGGTTTTTCCTATCAATATATAGAAGTTTAGACATGGTAGATTTATTGAAACCAGTTTCAAACTAACCCGGTTAATTTAGTTAAAGCGCCATTGTTAAGGAGAAAGTAGTCATTTATGTAGTATGTACAGAAAAGGGGATTTCTGTACTTTCTTGACCTATTTACATCTTCGAGCTAAGTTAGTTTTACTTCAGAAAGTTGTGGATTGGTCTTGGCACATATTTAATGTAGATCTGTATGGGAGCTTCGGGTTCTTTGATAAACATCGTTAAGGTATAATACTTATGGCAGGTGGACTATTATTTAGCGACACGTTGACACCCTAGTATTGAATTGTTGACGATGTATATATTTGTTCACAGTTTGATATATGTGTATGCTAGTTTAGGTTAGGTGGCAAGTCACCAAATGGCCTAGTTGTAAGGCACTTAATCTCCTCACAAGAGTCTAGGGTTCAACCCTCACTAGGTACACATTTGGGAGTGGCCAGGGAAAGGGTTGTAAACGGTCACAGGGATACGCTGGTTAGTCCGCGTACATCTGAGTCAAAGACTCGCTCTCCCCGGGCGAACAGGGAAAAACCTCATCTGCTTAGTGTAGGTCAGGTGGTATAGACTATTATCAGTCAATGATAGGTTGGCTTAAATGTCCCATATCAAAGTTACTGGAATTCATATCCTTAATTTTTTTAATGAAAAAGTGGTCGTTATTTTTTTTGATTTATTTTCTGGCAGGGTGTTGGTGCTACTGGTGCTGTTAATATGAAAAATGCTCTGTCTTCATCTCCCGTTCAGTCACCGGTATGTTAAGAAACTAGTTTGCCTATGACACGTGTTCGCCGTTGTTATGCATTAGGTCAGCCTGTTTTTAGTATCTGATTGTATCAGCGAGGAGGATTTTTTGCCATCAAGGCATAGATATTGAGAAAGTATACATATGAAACCAAAAAGAGGCACGTCGGCTTATGACCATTTATGAAACTGTATGCCATGTGCTTATCCAAATAATCTTGGTTGGTCAAATTGGGTAATGAATCAAAATAGGTTCAGGTTGGAGTGAATAATTTTTGATCTTTGTCGGGTCGGGAAATACTTATACGTAGTAGTACATTTTAATCAAAAGTAGCTAATGCGTCTATGCTGATTACTTGATTAGAAAACAATATTAGTACATTAATTGATAAATTCTTTGAAATTAAGTGGTTTAGGTAATGAAGAAAGCTTCTTTAAAATTACTTGATTAGAAAACAATAGAAACCATTTTGACCTGTTCCAGATATAATTGAGATAAAATACAACCTAAATGATCCTATTTATAAATGAACGAGTTTAAATTGCTACATCAGTTTGGAGCCAGTAATTATTCTGAGAGGTGGTTTCAAGAAATTTAAAAACCTGTGACGAAGAAAGTGTAAGTGTGTAACTTATAAATGTAGTGCTGTCCCTACCTGTAGAATGAATAGTGCCTGCTACAGTTTTTTTTTAATCTATTTAGAACAAGCTATTAAACAACAAAGTGTGAAACATAATGGAAATAAAAAGAAAACATGATGTGCAACTCAGCAAACTAGCAAACCAAGCGAAGCTTTCTTCATTAGCTTATATTCTACTGTAAGTGGCGCCTTAGTTGCAAGTACAGACATGGATTTAGTTAATTGTGACTTGTGACAAAATAGCTGGATTAAACTTGAAATAGTATCAATATTAGTTAAAAGCAGTGTTGTTATTAGTTATGTCAGGCATAAGAGGTAGCCAGTGGATGCATATGTATTATCTTGATAAGAATTCATATGTGCCAGCTTGATAATAAACAGCTTACCTATATATGGTTATGGATGATCTGTATATTGCACCTTATAGTTGTGCAAGTCTTCTTTTTTTGTCATGACCTGTTTAAGGGTTTGTTAAGCATCCTCGAGAATTACAACATACAATAGTTTCATATGGGTTTGTTAAGCATCCTCGAGAATTACAACATACAATAGTTTCATATGAGCTATATAGCATTGCATCTAATGATTCTAATTTTGGATAGGAAAAGGCTCTTCATGGTATTTGACATTTAATATCTGGTATAGATTATTCACATGGTTTCTGCTATAGTTTGGGGTTCAGATTAATATTTAGGCAGATAAGTAAACATGCATTTTCATTTGTTTAGGCTGACTGACTATGATTGCAAGAATTATAATTATAATAATTTATATTTAGAGGGCATGAGAAAGGTCTACAGGACCACTTTAGACGTGGAGCATTTAAGTACTTTTTTCTTTTGGTTTGTTCATCGTTGAACAGGTGAGTTAGCGATGTGGTTTTTAATCTGTAGTTAGCTTCTGTTTAAATGATGATAAAGTTATCTCAATTAGAATTGTGCCGGCCTTTTATTTTATTAAATGAAATAACACAGATTTCTGGTTTTCTGAGTTGTCTCATTTCTTTTATGCAAAAATTCAACAGGGAGCTATAGTTCAGGAACACGTTGAGGACACTGTGTCCCATGACACTAGTTCAGAAAATGTACCAAAGACCCCACCTCCAAAAAGCAGCACCATCTCATCTTCTCCTACAACGCCAGCTGGCAGCCATGTAACACCTGTTGCTATTCCTGCATCTCCAATCCTATCAGGTCAAACTTCTGTCAATACAACCTCCACAGTGCCTTCCTCTCCGATAAACAATCCTGCAAAGGAAGAAGACGCTGGAGGTTTCCCCATTCGTAAATCATCTCCAGCCCTTACTGAGTCTGGATTAAGGACTTTAAGTAGAGGTGGTTTGACCAGTCAAACTTCTGTTACTACCCCAATGAGTCCCACCGCTAGTAATATTTCTACCAATGGTGTTCCTCCTTCACCTTCTGAAATGGCTAAAAGAACCTTGTTAGGAACTGATGTGCATCCACCAGTTACATCTTTGAGTAACAGAATGATGTTACCACAAGGTAGTGTGAAAACTAGTGATGGTTTTAGTTCATCAGTTGGTGACAATGGAAATGCTGGTGAGGCTGGTGGTATGACTGCAAGAGTTTTTTCACCTTCTGGTGTTCCTGGGTGGAGGCCTGGAAGCTCCTTTCAGAGTCAGCATGAAGGGGTATGTTTCCAATCATTCTATTTGTATTTGCTGAATGACCGTTTAAGACTGCAGATTTTTTCTTAGTATGGAACAGTTGGATTCTTGGAAGCATATAAAGATTTTAGTTAAAAAAATTTAATTATAGATAAGGAAAAATGTAAACAGAATAAATACATAGTATCTGCTGCATATCGTATTGTGGAATTTTTTTCAAAAAATGTTGTTTAGCCTTCCTTGTCAATCTAATAGATTTGCCTTTCACTTATTTGGGTAAAAACTCTGACCAATTTGAACAAACTATGTTTTCCACTTACAGTTGCATTTAGCTTGGACCAATTTGTCCTAAAGACACTTCGATGCTGAGTAACTGCTGTAATTAATATGCATAATTTTTCAAAGAGTTTATGGTATTTTATGCTACAAAATTATGGAAGCCTTTAACAAATACCAATTGATGAGATAAAGTTTGGAATTTATAATTATCTTCATGTACTGAATGTTTGGCATTTCCAGTTTTATCTAGACATCAATTCTTTCTTTGTCTAATACACAGGGACAAGTGCGCGGGAGACCTGAGATTGCAGCAGATCAAAGGGAGCAATATTTACAAAGATTACAACTGCAGCAACAAGGCCAGAGTACTCTCCCTCGCATGCCTCCTGTCTCTGGAGGAAATAAGCAATTCTCAGCACAGAACCCACTTCTGCAGCAGGTATGCCTGCCTTTTATCTCAATTTACGCGTTTAAGTATTACCTGTGTGTTTTTAGATGTAATCCTTCTATTTCATTGATATGTACTTGAATTGTATTTGCAGTTCAATTCTCAAAGTTCAACCATGCTACCGCAAGGTGGGTTGGGTGGAGCACGTCCAGCTAGTCCTAGCACTGTTACATCTGCACAACAGCAACAGCCACTTATGTCGACTGGTTCTAAAGATACTGGTACGATCACTAGTACATTCTTATTTTATAATGTGGGCGTCTCAGATGTTTATAGCGGTGTTTGATAAAGGTGGGATGATATCGGGTCAAGCGGGCTGGGTGGCATGTCAAACTGTGTTCCAGTGAAAACTTAAAATACGTCACTTTTAGTATCGGGCGGCTGGGTTGGGTTGACCTGAGAACTTTTGTCCATTCTTGACTTTTTTAAGTTCTATCAATAGTTACTGTTTACAGGATCACTGTTATTACAATAACAATCTAAATTTCGAACAAAACGGTTTGGAGGCGCTATTAAAAAAAGACATTAGGAGAATTTCTACGTGTTTGATCTATTTAATTCCTTCCCGTTACTTGATCATTTTGTGATAAATTGCAACCGAAATCGACCCATTTCATAAGTAAATGGGTTGAGTCTGTCACATGTAGTCATTTTGAAAGCTGCTTTTGGCATCCGCACATGTATCTTTTGGACATACTATTTGTGTATTCTGTGAAATAACAATATGCAGTTCAAGCAGAAATCGGCAATGCAAAAGTTGATGAGATGGATCAACAGCAAAGTCTATCTGATGATGCAGCTGCTGATTCTGCACAAAATGCCGGCCTCGGCAAGAATGCTGCCAATGAGGAAGATTCAAAGGTCTCATATGCATCAGATATGCCAGTATATATATTTCTAATTTTCTGTTTTCTGGGGCTTGCATTTGTATTCTCATGCTAGTTTTCTTTTTGACTATCTATGTTAAGTTGCATTATTATTTAAATCCTTTTTATTTGCATTTCTCCGGAATGTCAATAATATTTAGGAAATGCTTGTGCTTATGACAAGAGTAGATGTGGCAATCTCGACCGGCTGTCTTAAAAAATTTAAAGGGTTTAATGGGGAAGTAGCACAATGTCTTTTACTGCAGATAACTAGATACATTGCTCTATTCCAAGATTTAGATATTTATAGTAATTAAGCTGTTATATGTGATCATGCGTAACATAGTAATTATATTAAAAGTATTATAAAAAAACTGCACAATAACATATCCGTGGATCTACCAAACCTGGCACGGTTGGTTTTTCTTTGTACTATAAATGGCCCAGTTCAGCATGAACCTGTTTTGATCAGATCAACTCGCCCATCTTCCCATCTCTACTAAAGAGCATTAAAATTTTGAAATTCAAAAGTATTTGAGTCGTAGTTAATGTGATTTGTTTATGTTATGACAGACTGGAGCATCTGGCTCCTTGACAGAGCCTGCACAAACAACACGAGATGTTGATCTGTCACCTGGACAGCCGTTGCAATCCAATCAGTCTGGTAGCCTTGGTGTTATTGGCAGAAGAAGTCTTTCGGACCTTGGTGCTATTGGAGACAATCTTAACGGATTAGCCGCAAGCTTAGGTGGCACTCATGATCAGCAATACAATCTCCAGATGCTTGAGGCTGCGTTCTACAAACTTCCCCAACCCAGAGACTCTGAACGAGCTAAGAGCTACACTGCTGTATGAACATTTCCCGGCTCTCTTATTCCTTTCCGTAATTACTTATGAATGGGTTGATTTGGGTTTGTTATTATTTTCAACGGGTCTACTTGTAAACCTTAGCTAAAACCTAAAAGGGAAACAAGTCGAATGGGTTGAAAGTCGCGTATGTTCAACGGTTCTACTTGTAAACCTTAGCTAAAACCTAAAAGGGAAACAAGTCGAATGGGTTGAAAGTCGCGTATGTTCAACGGGTCTACTTGTAAACCTTAGCTAAAACCTAAAAGGGAAACAAGTCGAATGGGTTCCACAAACCTACCTTTTGTTTTAAAAAACATTTTATCTTTGGTGAATTTGACTATTTACTAAGCTGGTTTTTTTTTCTTTTAAAAGTTGCCTTTTTTACGGATTTGTTTTTTAGACATTTTCGGGTATTTTATAAGGGAAATAAGCTGGGAAGAAAAGAGTTTAGTCCCCAAAAGAACTTTGGAGCCATTGGTTATTTTGCCATATACACATTTTTTCTTCTGACATTCTGTTAAAAACCATCGAGCAAGTGACCAAATTGTATTTATTGAGAGTTTTGGATTTTTTATAATAAAAAGAAAATTGTTATCACAATTATTATTATGTTTATGAAAAAAATGGACAAAAAACTTTTTTTTTTTGGGTCAATCCGTCTCAACCCGACCCTTTTAAACCCAAACCTGTTATCCTACACCATCTCTAATTTAGATTTTTGTGTATGCATTTCAGAGACACCCTGCTGTGACCCCTCAAAGCTATCCTCAAGTTCAGGCTCCAATTGTCAATAACCCTGCCTTTTGGGAACGTCTTGGATCTGATAACATCGGCACTGATACTTTATTCTTTGCTTTCTACTATCAGCAGGTTATTCACATCCCTTCTACTGTCTATACAATCTTTTGTTTTGTCTATACAATCTTTATTGTACGCTTGTTCTGAAGTATGTCATGGTATGCAGAATACTTATCAACAGTATTTAGCTGCCAAAGAATTGAAGAAGCAATCATGGAGGTACCATAAAAAGTACAATACGTGGTTTCAACGACATGAGGAACCAAAATTCGCCACAGACGATTATGAACAGGGAACCTATGTTTATTTCGATTTTCATATTGGCAGTGATGAGATGCAAAACGGATGGTAAGATAACTCAAGTGCTTTAATTTCATTCTTTGTTTTCATGTGGATAATTATAGAATTTCATTATGTCTCATTGTTGTCAAATTGCTTAAATTGATCAAAATCCACCATGTGTGTTGGGCAACTCATCAAATGGGTTCAAGTCAAATTATATTTTGGTACATGCCCATTGGCTTTCACCCGAAACAAATATTAATCATTTTCAGATAGGCTTGCTATTAGTTTTTGAATAAAATGATTTAGGAGGTTTTACGCATTGGAATTTCACTAGTGTACCATGCTCTGTTCCCGACTTTTAGTTGTGCGTGTACACATTCAGTTCTCGTCTCTGAGTGTACAGTCTAAAATGATACTCTGTGTTGACCTTTGAAAATAGATATAAATGCAATATGGTTGTGATCTTGCTTAACAATGTTTTGGCAATTTCTACCAGGTGCCAAAGAATCAAGACAGACTTCAAATTTGAGTACAACTTTCTCGAAGATGAACTAATTGTGTAAATACACAAGCACTTCGAGACATGGCTGATCTCGAAATCCATCTTCTCAAGTGAACATCGAGGTGGTGTTTTCTCATCCTTCCTGTATTATCAATTGTCATTAGCTTCTGGTTTTTATCATGTTTGAAGTTGTGTAACATTTCTCCATTACTAATATACACATTCACGGACAAATCCACTGTCGTTTTGACAGTGGGCCACTTTGCTACAGTAACGGGCTCCCATTTTGGGCAAGCCCGATTTTAGTTTTTTTTTTAATTATTTTGTTTTTGTTTTTTTTTAAATTTGTATGCACAAAGTAGGAGGGAAAAAAAAATATTACAAAAGTTCCGATTTATTCAGATAAAAAAAATACCCGCGGAAACATCTTCAATACCTAATAACTTTAAAATAATCGATATGGTCACAAACGTACAACCCATTATATTAAAAAAAACCCATATAGCAAAAAAAAACAACACTTTAAACATGAGGCCCAACACATAAGCCATATAAAAAAATTATTACTAGTATACACATTTGTCGACAAACTAGCCTAAAATTCGCATAAAATGTGGCCCAAAGTATAAAAAAAAAAAACTAGCCCAAAATTAGCTTGAAATCTGGCCCAAAGTAAAAAAAAATACAAAACGGTTCCTTAACTTTTAACTATTTACAATTTTCTTACACAAAAATCCCGTAAAGTTGATGGTGCCCACAAGAATTATTTTCTAAACGGCTGGCCAACCCGAAAGCCAGGAGCTTTTTTATCTTATCCTAAGAATCTCGCCCTTACTATAAGTTTATAATACTTAATATATTTAAACCAAAATTATGCTTGTGGTCATATAAGTTAATGGAATAATGTTTTCAAACAAAAGTTTCCAAAAAATAAAAATTCAGGTGAACGTACATTGCCGGACTATTTGATTGCAATAACAGCATCAGTTATTATGAACTGTTAAATCTTAAAAGTCTAATGTTGTTAACTATTTTCTCTCAGAAAGTGTCGATAAAAAAAATGAGTTTGTTATATAAATACTTAATTTGGTGACACAAAAACTTTACTGGTCAAATGCATAATTACTGTCGTGTATACCAAATTCACAACACTGCAATTGCATAAAGCATAGATAATCTTATCATAGTCTAATGAAGAGATTTCTTGTTTGACGTACCCGAAAGCAAGTTTTTTTTGGTATGACTACTACATCTTTTGAATCTGGCAGTAGTGATAGAGATTGTCATTTTCCTTCTTGGAAATAAAGCTCCATGAGTTTTCACCTGCACAAGATGATGTCCTAGCTAGTTATTATGGTGAATGGAAAAAAAACACAGGTATATAGGAGATAGAAGTACCCTTACAACTCTGTGCCGTATCATGCGTCACATGTTAACCATCAATGTAGCAAAACAACGGGAATTTAAGACTACACTATATATAACACCAGAAACAATCTGATGCAAATATCTTCAAAATAAAAGTTCATTATGCAAGAAATTAATGCTGATAAAGTACCATATGAATTAAATGGCCTGGCATGAAACTGCAACCTTTATGCAGATTCCCTTTCTGGTGACCATTCACAAGCTTTGTAGATATAGCAAATCAATGTTTCAAACCATTCAGAATTCCCCTTTGCTACTTCAAATGACTAATTATGTCTTCCTGCAGCAACTGTCACCTGTAATGACGAGCACATGCACGTAGTAACATGACCATGTGTATATATCATTATTCTAAGTATAAGTTACGAAGTATGTTTCATCTAATGTTTATTTACCTTCTTGTCTTGTATGACATACAACAAATTTGAAGCACTCGATCCATTCCCGTTTCGTCTTTTTTTTGCCAGTTTGAGATAAATATCTTGCGATGTCAAAACTTGATTAACATGTGGCTCATCGATAAGATATACACAATTCATAAAACTGTGAAAATACCCTAAAATATTTCATAAATTTAAGATCCAAAAATAAATGGAAATCTTAATTTTTATAATAAATTATTAAATCCTATATCCCACCATAGTTGCAACATACCTGCTTAGCCACATTTTAGCATAAAAATGTCTACCTTGATAGCTAATTCTTTGTCAAAGCTTTCTGTGGCACTATCCAGATCCTCAAAGTTAAGTTGCGACACCCTATCAAGTGTAACCCAGGCATGTTGGACAACTATTTATGATTTTTTAATTAAGAAGAGCTATATATGTTTTAATGTTCATATTTTGTGAGGATGAGTATGAAAATTCTAACGTAGGATGATCTACTTACAAAGTTGAATGGTTCACGATTACTAATCTGAATCCTCCTTTACCGATCATGCATATTGCTCACGTTTTATCTTGTTCCCCTCCAGATCTACTCTGACCAGGCATATAGGGTCGAAATACTTCAATCTAAAACTGATCTCTACACGATTAAGGGAATATATCAGTATTGTTTGGTTATTACCACTCACACACACCGAAATTCAAACATTCACGAGGTACTACCTCCGTCTCAAAATTATTATCCACATACAAGAAATACACAGTTTAGAAAAATTGCATTAATTACTGTTTTGATTTTTACGAAAGCAAAAAAACATTTTTACCCTTTGATAAGTAATTACTGTTTTCATAAGGAACAGAAGTAGGTTGCCTATGAAAACGGTAATTAATTATCAAATGACTGAGATGTGAGATTTATCTACATCCATTATGCTGAATTGTTTTTTGAAGTAATAAATATATCGAAGAAACCTTTTGCCAAAAAAAAATTAATTACTGTTTTCTTTTATTTTTGTAAATATAAATTTGGACTAAGGGTAATATTATAAATTTAAACATATCCAATTTTTATTTTTTGTAATGGACAATTATTTTGAAACATACTAAAAATAAAAAATAGACTATAAAATTAGAACGGAGTTAATAGTTTAGTAGAGAGATTTTCTAATATGCAATGGTAATATATGCTAAAAATGATTTAATAAGTTATCATGTTTCAATGTATCATTTTTCTTTGTCAAGGATCTACCGAGAAGAAAATATGAAATGAAAAGATGAGAAAATCTATTATACTAAAAGATTGAGCCCCTAAATTTATTGGGGCTGTATCTTTAAATGATTTGTCTCACCCAGAGAGCCATAAGTACAAACCCTACTGCATACATTGATAAGCATCTTGAGGAGTACCTCATGCTTCATGATTAAAACCAAAAAAATATGTAAGTAGTTTTTTACATTTAATGCAGCAGTATTAATGAGGGAATGACCATTTGTGTCAAAGTATTAATGAGGGAGGGACCATTTGTGTCAAGATTATGTAGCTTTTTCTCAAAGCTAACGCTAATCCTAACACTATAAATAGGGGGTCCCTAAACCTCATTTTTCATCTCATACCTCTCCTCTCTTCTCTCTTGGTCGAAATTAGGGATCCCCCATGAAAGGGAACCCGGAATTTCGGTCCATTCGAACAGTGTTTGGTATTCTCTTTTGGTCGAAATTAGGGATCCCCATGAAATGGGGGGAAGGGAATCCGAAATTTTTTGAAATAGGCTTTAGGTGCATTAAGCTTTAACTGCTTAGGCATAAGTTTAGCTTAAAAACTTTTTTTTTCTTTTGTGTTGTTATAGTGATAAGTAATTATATGTGTAGTTCTAAAATGATGTATATATTGTGTAGGTTACTGTTAGTGTAAACACAAGCTTTGTATATTGTACAAATCCATGTGAATAAATGGCATGATCAATGGTATACTAAAAGATTGAGCCCCTAAATTTATTGGGGCTGTATCTTTAAATGATTTGTCTCACCCAGAGAGCCATAACTACAAAACCCAACTGCATACTGAAACTCAATATCATGGAGTATTAATGATTAGTGATCAATGCATTTTTACATGTGAAAATTCAATTTGTTGCAACTTTTAGCTATTTAGCAACACATTTTTTCTCCTTAACAACTTTATAGTTTCAGTTATTAAGAAAATCAAAAGCTTTGCTATTTATAAAGTCTCTTCATATCCTCACTATGAGTCACTATATAAACTCCACCAATTAGGATGTGCAAACCTATCACTTTTGTTTTGTTCACTGCACGTATGCGATTTAATAAGTGAATCACGGACAGGGACGAAGTAACTCAGTATTTACCAATATATACAGAGTCGGACTACAAGAAGAAGAAGAAAAACCATAATCAAAACAGCCGAACAACAATTCCTCATCTATCCTACTCCCATCCTCCTCATATCACAACAAAACTACAACCACATCATCAACCCATAACAGATTTGAACTTTAATGAAAATTAATAATCTCAGAATTTCTTTTCTTTCGTGTTGTGCAACAACATCATGACCTTACAAGATCATACACAATAACGAATATCATCATAGATCTTTAACATGTTTTTAAAAAATAGATCTTCAAGAAGAAAAACTTCTCTTTTATATTCGAAAATAATGATTAGATTTATAACAATTCTGTACAATTCTAACTTAGTTTCGTTTAAAGAAAACACAAAAACAAAACCTAGCTGAGACATTTAGAAAGATAACGGTATGGTGGCGTTTTTGACATGGCACCTCGCCACCACTCGCCACCATACCACAAGAGCTTGCCGTTTGAAAATTTTCCATATCTCGCTGTGGAAACGAGTTAGAAGAAGACAAACAAGTTTCGAAATATAACCGTCCTTCGTTTAAACAAACCAACGGATAGTTTGACACTATTTCCTTTGTGGAGGGATATGGTGATGTATTGATCTATGTTGTTGATGCGTTTTGGTTTGAGAGGAAATATAGTGGATGCAGGCGTTTGAATAAGAAGAGCAATTAGGGTTGAGAGATTTTATACTAACCTAAATATTAGGGATATCATATTTGGGCTGATCATTTTTGTCATTGTAATTGGGCCATGTGCAATCAATTCAAAAATTACTAATTTGCTATTGGAAAACGTAGTTGTTAAATTGAAATTAGTGGATGGTTGAAATTTATCGCATGTTTTTTTTTACTACGTATATCATATTGTAATATTTTTTATTAATGATTGTAAATTTTATTGTTTTGTCCTATTCGTTTACTTTAGCAAACTACGAGTGATGCGTAGCATATATATAAAGATGTAGAATTGTAGATATGTAAATATTATTTGACATTGGTCCAACATGTATTTCACGAGAAAAAGTTTAAAAAATCACTTAATTATTACTATTCCTTTCTTAAGGCTTATGGTATTTTTAATATTTATAAAAGAAAAGGAAAAATAAAAATAAGAAGAAAAATATTTTTGGACTTTTCTATTTTTTATAAAAACGAAAATAAACTTTCCGAAGAAAGGATCTCCAAGGCTCGAACACGAACAATTCGGTAAAAATCACTACACCTCTCCCCGGCGACGGCGACATTTTGATGTTCATATGTTATATGTTATCAAACAAACCCCCATATATATAATATATATATTTAATAAAATACATATACGTATACGTAAGCAAAGTATCATACAAATTATTCTTGGGAAAGAATAATAAGTAATCAACACGGGTATCGTTCTCCTCGGTGAGAGGTGAATGGAAATCTACGTTCAAGTTGTAAGTCGAGCTTGATTGTCATAAAAGTTTTGGGTTTTGGTTTTAAACTATTTTTATACTAAAAATTAAACTAATATTAATTCTAAGATTTAAAACTACAAGATTATACTAAAATTGATCTAAAAAAATGACAAATATACTTGCTAAGTGACGTGAAATGTTCCTTAAGTGTGAATTTAGGTTTATTAACGAATTATAATCCTTAGAAAAGATAATTTTCTCACAACGTTGGTTTATTTTGAAAATGATATCTTAAAAAGAAAATAATTACTAGATGTGTAGTTTAATCATTTTTCCCGATTTTGCCCTTTAAAATATTTAAACCACCAATCTAAATAATCCAAAATTATTAATCAATTTTTTTAACAGCACTTTATTAAAAAACTAGCAAGAAGCTAGAAGAATTACAAAGTTACAAGATGAGGATTTTTTAGCCAATCAACCCAACTAAACGACACATTACATCTAAACCGACTCCAATAAAAAAAATACGACACAACATCATCAAAAATAACCGTCTTAGAAGGAGAAACCACACAAAAGACACACTTATTACGATAAGCCCAAATTAGCCACCACAACCCAAAACACACCCCTTCTAACAACCTTTTATGCTTGATAGGAATCCGAAGATTTACGATCCAAGAAACCCATTCATCGAACGTATGCACTTCCATGAAATCCACCTCCCACCAACGGCAAATCTTGCGAAAATTATCTTTCGCAACAAGGCAATCAAAAAATAAATGACTTGACGATTCCGTGACGCTACCACAAACGGGACAAAGAATAGACGGAATATCTATACCTCTCCGGGATATATTAAGACGGGTAGGCAAACAATCCATTCTCACCTTCCACGCATGAATGTTAACCTTGATTGGCACCGCTTTTATCCATCGAGTTTGAGTAGACACTTCCGGAAACCTGTTATCATCAATAACCTTTCTAGCCGAAGCTACCGAGAACTCACCCGAACCATCAAGCGTCCAATACCACCTATCAGGCGTGACACCAAGAACAACACCTTCCACGTAAGTCGTCAAATCCGTCAACTGATCTTGTTCCACTCCGCTTCTAGGAGCACGACGAAAAGACCAGGTCAAGTTCTCCTGTGACAGTTTAGAAGCCACATCGACAGTCTTCTTCACTTCCAGCGCATAAAGCCTAGGATATCTTTGTTTCAAAACCATGTCTCCATGCCACAAATCCTCCCAAAAATAAGTATCCGCACCATTGCCAAGCTTTTTCTGCATAAAATTATTTAAGTGTATACCTTTTATCTTCAATGTTTCCACCTCCTGGAGAATGCTTCGCCAAATGGACTTGTAACCAACCTTGAATCCGCTACCATTTTTCCCATCTTCGCCATGAATAGCTTTAATAACCCTAGTCCATAACAAGTTCTTTTGAGTTGTAAACCGCCAAACCCATTTACACATAAGAGCTCTATTAAGCGCATATAAACTAGAAACACCAAGGCCACCTTTCTCTTTAGAACACAAAACCTTACTCCATTTCACCCATATCGATTTTTTACTATTTAAATCGACACCACTAAAAAACCGACTTCGAATTGATTCCATGCGTTGAAGGACTTTCATTGGCACCTTGAATATAGACATATGATAAATAGGCATGGATCCTAGAACCGCCTTGAGAAGGGTTAAACGACCACCTATCGATAATGTTTTCATCTTCCATTTTGAAAGACGATCTACCATTTTATCCACAATCTCATCCCAAGATTTAATCCGAGACATATTTCCCCCAACTTTCGAACCTAAATAAGCAAAAGGAGCCTTAAGGACACCACAACCAATTCTATTTGCAGCTTGCACCACCCTATCTTCACTCACCACAACACCCAATAACTTACTCTTGCTTAAATTAATACTAAGACCTGAAGCACGATGAAAACATTTCAACACATATATAATCGTATCAATATTCTTAGTACTCCATTGCCCCATAAACACCGCATCGTCCGCATAGAACATATGAGAAAGATGCATAACCGAATTAAGCACAATGCCGTTAAACATGCCCGCATCCACAACTCTTTTAAAAGAAATGTGAAGACTCTCCATAACCAAAATAAAAATAAACGGAGAAAGAGGATCACCTTGTTTAAGGCCCTTAAAAAACTGAAATTCCTCCGTAGGGCTTCCATTCACTAAAACCGATCCCCAAGAAGATCGAAGACATTCTTGAATCCAACCACACCATTTTTCACCAAAACCAAATTTTCTTAAGACATCATCAAGGTAATCCCACCGAACAGAATCATAAGCCTTTTCAAAGTCAATTTTTAGAATAAATGAATGTTTTTTCTTCAACTTACACCACTGCAAAACCTCATTAAGTATAAATGGTCCGTCAAGAATTTGCCTATCCGCAACAAAAGCCGATTGCACCTCATTAACAATATCTCCAAGCACCACCACAAGACGATTAGCCAAAATTTTGGCAATTATTTTATAAAGGCTCCCAATAAGACTAATCGGTCTGAAATCCTTCACCATTTTTGCTTCGGGAGTCTTCGGAATCAACGCTATGAAAGATGAATTACACCCTTTTGGAATGCGACTGTAATGAAAGAAATATTTCACCGCCGCCAACACATCTTTTTCTATTAAACTCCAAAACCTTTTATAAAAACCAAATGTGAATCCATCCGGCCCCGGAGATTTATCAACACCACAATCCCAAACCGCCTTTTTAATCTCTTCATTTGACACTTCGGCTTCCAAATCCAGTTGTTGCATTGAATTCAGATGATGAGGAAACTCCATATTAAGCATCGGCCGAACAGATTTAGGTCTATCAAAACGATTCTTGAAATGATTAAGGAACTCATTTTTAACCATATTAGGATTTTCCACCCAATCTCCTTCCACCAGAACCCCTCGTATAGAAAGTTGGTTTCGTTTCTTATTAAGAATACCATGGTAATATTTTGAGTTCTCGTCGCCTTCAATTGCCCATTTGATTTTTGCTTTTTGAGACGCCTCCATTGCACACAATTTATCCACCTCTTGAATCGATTTTACAACCTCCGCACGTTTATGCAAAGTATCAGACGACGCATCTCCTTTGTCAATGATCATCTCCAAATCAGCGAGCTCCTGTTTCAGCACATGTTTTCGAGTTTTCGGACTTTGTCTCATGCCATTCCAAACACGTATCTTCTTTTTTAGATATTTCAACTTGTTCATCATGTTGATCATAGCATTAGAATTATCTACCGGAGCTTCACGCCACACCTCATTAACAAAGTTCTCAAAACCCTCCATTTCCAGCCAATAATGAAAAAACCGAAACGGAATAGGTCCATAGTCATGAGTAGATTCACGTAATAATATAGGACGGTGGTCTGATAAAAATCTATCTAGGGTGATGGCTGATAAATTAGGACACTCACTCAGTAAGCTTTCGGACATGAGGAATCTATCAAGCTTACTCATCTTTGAAGCAGATCTGTGACACCATGTAAAAGAACATCCACCAAGTGGAACCTCCTCTAAATTCGCCATTGAGATAAAAGAGTTAAAAGCATTCGCCCCATGCACGTTGAAAATAGTTCCAAATCTCTCATTTTTATTACGGACCTCATTAAAATCACCCATGATAATCACTGAACCTTTCCAATTATCAATGACGTGACATAAATAATCCCATAGACTTTTCTTTTCTGACAACTCTTGCGGGGCATACACCGAAATAATAAGAAGTAATTTGCCATTAGACACCCAATTTCCTTGAATCATAACAAAATAATCTGAAGCCGTTGAATTTAGTTTCTTAAACGCATTAGGATCCCAAACACATAAAATCCCACCTGATTTACCAACCGAGGCACTATGCACATAATCAAACGCAAAGTTACCCCAGCATCTTTTGATTTCAAACAAATCAATAGACTCCATTTTAGTTTCTTGCAACGTAAGAAAATTCACCTTGTTAGAGACACACAACTCCTTTACCCAATCTTTTTTAGCCTTTGGGTTAAGACCTTGGATATTTAAAGACAACATATTCATCGGAAAACACCATCCACTCCTTGCGATTCAATGATCTCTTCAATATTCTTCATACACCCGTCCATATTATACCCCATAGTTTGTCCCACCTTAACCAATTCATCCATCAACATTAATATAGAACCACCTTTCCGAGAACCTTCAGACTCTCTACAATGATCCGAGTCCATAGATTCCCCACCTGCTTTTTTGTACGTGTTAAACCCCGAGCTAAAATTCACTTCATCAGAAATATTGTTTACATTCCCGAATTCACCATCACAATTATCCTTCTGATTATCCATCTCAACATTTTCAACATCATTCTCTCTTGGTGTAAAACCAGGAGGGTACTCCAAACTCTCTTTTGTGCTCGCCTCCTTATTATTCTTCATCTTATCTTTATTAAGGAGAGAATAAATATTAAACGGGTCTTCTGATTGTTTACCATTTTGCTCACTAGAAACAACACCATCCTTGGATTTTGGATTCTCCTCCTCAACCTCTGTATCAGATACCCTACTAACATCATTTTCCCCTTGTACCTCCTCATCACTCTCACCGAAATCCTTCTTAAAAACTTCTTCACATTCTTCATCTTCTGAGTCACTTTCCTCATCATTTTGATCATCCAAATCTGGAGTCCAACCCGGAATCTCTATGGCTCGCACCCAATGCGTCTTACCTTTATAATTAATTTTAAATGATTCAAATATGTGAGACATACTCTTAGTGAGAACACAAAGTCTTTTGCAATGGTAATTTTCTTTCTCCAAGTTCTCCACATTTAACAAGGTTCCCCACTTTGATGCAATTCGAATAAAAGTATTTTCATTCCACACTTTTAAAGGAATACCCTCAATTTCCACCATAGTAACTCGTTCATCAGTAGTGAATTCACTAGACGCTTGGATTAGCTGAGAGAACCACGAACATACTCCTGTAGATAACAAAAACTTCTCCTTTGCCTCCACCGAGTCAAAAGCAATCATAACC
This sequence comes from Tanacetum coccineum, assembly GCA_026074375.1. Classification (NCBI taxonomy): domain Eukaryota; kingdom Viridiplantae; phylum Streptophyta; class Magnoliopsida; order Asterales; family Asteraceae; genus Tanacetum; species Tanacetum coccineum. The sequence continues at coordinate 32,304 of BQNB010032059.1, forward strand.
CACAAACCACCCATGTATCTTAAATCAATATCGGTGAAGCCTTCATTCCCCAATGCCACTTTTAGATTTTCTAACACTCCAACCTCCTTCACCTTCCCATTTAAACAACATGAGTAATCCTGTGTGTTTACGCAAGAATCATCTAAAACCAACACTGGCTTGCTATCATTCTCCCCATTCCCTTGGCTCTGATTTTTTACCACATTCGCATAGGAACTTACATCATCCCTATGCCCATTGTCCTTAGTATTCCCAATTGATGAGTCTCTGATCTTTCCTTTCATAGCAGGTTGATGACTGCTAGTAGAACCCTTAGGCCTATGGAATCTAGCAGCATTAGCATGAATTCTATGTCTACCAATCCACACCGTACATAAATTACCAACCAAACGCTCCACATCAAAAACTTTAATAAAACGCACAAATCCGAATCTCTTACCAGCCTTTGATCTTTTGTTAGGAATAAACGCATCAACCACATGCCCATATTGTTTACACGCATTCCATAGATCCTTAGCACTCGCTTGCTCAGGAAAATTAGTCACGAACACGGACGTGGAGATCTTCAGCACATCATCCTCCTTAGTTCTCTTAGAACCCATTTGAATCAAAACAAAGAAGATATCACCAATTTGAAAACTCACATTAACAAACATAAAAACGAGGGGTTAGGGTTTTGGATTTGAAAGGAATTAGGATTAGGTTTTTTATTGGAAATTTAATTGGAAAAAGACAAAAAAAGGGGAAACGACAAAGAAGCAAACCCTAAAACAAAAACAACAACCCTATAGATCCTGATCATCAAATCATGAAAATAACTCGATAAGGAAATCAATCACAAAGGAATGATCTCACTATTTCAGGCTTGTCTATGATCGATTAACAAGATGGTAGTAGTTATTGAGATCGGTTAGGGAAGATCACCCACAGTGTCGCCATTGTTTGTTCGTGATGTGGTATTAATGCTACCTTTTCTGTAGCTTTGCGAATATGATTTAGACCAAAATCCGAAACAAGGCTTGGGTATTCGTCTGGATTACCATATGTTCCTATTTTTCGCTATTAAGACATGAAACAAATATATCATAACAATCTAAGGTTTCTCTATATATTTATCTATGAATGAGTCAATAACATATGAAGTTTTACTTACACGTGAGTATCGTGATGCAGCATTTGTCCTTGTTCCTTGTACACTCGAATATGGTTGCTTGCTCCTATTCTTTGAATTTGTTTCTGACTTCTTCATTTGATTAGGTCGCAAGAAGAAATATATATGTCGGTTCCACTCATCAATATGCATCTTTCCTGGAGCCTTTGCTTGTAACACATCAGGATGCTTGTAACCATCTTTTTTGACAAATTCATCTCGCTTGAATATGTATTTGTGGTACCTGTAACATTCTGCACATATTGCGTCTATAGCATCCTCGGCATGTTTACGCTTAGGTCCGGTTAAATGGGGCGTCATGTCAAAATATGTCTACATTAAAAAACTTAAGTTAGAAAGTATATATTTTTACAAAAAACTTAAGTAACAAACTATACATTTTTACAAACGCACAATTGTCATAATAGATCTATAATACTAGTGTAACTTTTATATAACATGTTAAGAATGGGACTTTAGACTTAAAAATGAAATTTGTAGACTTGACAGGTTTGGGCAAAAACTCAAATGTCAAATGCACTCTTTACCACATCTATACCTACTTTATGTGGATGGATGACCTCAGACTCTATCTAAGTTCTTCTTCTGGACGTTCAACACCTCCAAGTTCTTATCCGGGACCTCCAACACGTCCAATTTATTATCCGGGAACTTCTGGATCTGCTCTGAATCTCGAAATGGCAGAGTGCTCAAACTGTAAGTTCTTGGCTGAAAAGATAAAGACACTAGAGGCAAAGATAAAGATACTAGAGGGAACACTAGAGATGGAAAAACATCTCGAGAACCACACACTTGAGTCAGCTGCACTACTTCACAAGCTTTATAATGACATGGGAAAACTTGGTTTGGAGTAGTTTTTCATTTAGCCAAAGCAATTTGGCATTTGGATTGTAATTCTTATGCTTTATTGTTTAAATGTTTATCGATTTGGAATGTAATTCGTATGCTTTAATGTTTAAATGTTAATCGATTAGGAATGAATTCGTATATTTTAGTTATTTGTTGTGGTTTAACACCATTCGATTTAGTTAACTTTCAAGTAAATTTATCAAAGTAATTTTAAGTGACTAGAAGTTATGATTAAACTAATCAATGATAAAACAAATAAAGTTAAAAAAACATTAAACACTTTTAGCCACGATATATCGTGGCTAAATATTTTAATATCTATCATTTAACTGTTAGCCACGACGTATCGTGGCTAAATGTTTTAATATTTATCTTTTTAATTTTATTTATAAAACATAAAAAGAATTAAAATAATATAACACTTTTAGCCACGACAAATCATGACTAATGGTTTTAATATTTATCATTTATTTTTCATACTTATTATTTAATGTCATTAATAAAATGAATATTGTTAAAATAATAATAAATACTTTTAGCCACAGTATGGTCGTGGCTAAAAGATTTAGTCAAAAGAAATAGCCAATTTTTTGTCACGATAGCGTCGTGTCTACAAGTTTTAGTCAAATATTTTGACAAATTTTCTTGGTTGAATGTTTTGGTCAAGGTTTTTAGATCTTTAGCCACGACTTAGGCGTGGCTAAAAGTTTCAGTCAAATATTTAGATAAAGTTTCTTCGTTGAAAAATATGGTCAAAGTTTTGGTAACTTTTAGTCACGAGTTAGTCGTGGCTAAAACTGGATTTCATAGTAAAACGGGGAGAAGCGACTATTTTGTCGTTTAGTGGACTTTTAGCCACGACTTTGGTCGTGGCTAAATATTTCTTGTGGCTAAAGGGCTCGATTCTTGTAGTGTGTTCAACTTCTTTTGTGAAAGTCTATACTGACATTCCGCATATCTAACACTCATCAACACAAATCAATAACCATAAACACAAACATCTTTAAACTTAATATCATACAGAACAAGAACCCAGACATGGACTGAACATTATACCGACTCTCTTATGAGCCTTTTACATAGACATGATGCAACTTCAAAACACACACATAGCATCTACGCATACACAAGACACACCACACTTATTGAACCTAAACAAGACACATTACATCCGATCATTAACAAGAGAAACATACGATATCAGTACATAATAGAGACCATTACATAACCCTTAACCATACAATCTACCTAATCACATAGATCTATCATGTCTACGTGACCCTCTTTTTCATGAATCCCATATCCACCGGCTCTAACAAAGGCACAAGCTTATCATCCTCCCTTCTCACTGCATCCCTCAAAGAAACCATGGTATCAACAATGTCAAGACGATGATCGATAGGTTCTAACTCACGGATCATAGCATGCAAATTACTCAAACGCCTCCTGACATCCTCACACTGACCTCGAATCAGATTTAGACACGATCTCTCTTCTGTAATCTGTTGGAGTAAAAAGAACTTTGTGACCCTAGGGATCTACCTCTTACCACTTAAATCCATAAGCTCAGCAAAAGTAGGGCCATGAACGACAGCTGCATTAACAAAATTTGCCATTGATGATATATTAGGAAACTATTTTAATTTAGGGTTGGGGAGTAGTTATGAAGTTAAAGTGAGATAAGTGTTATTTAAATAGGCACACCACAAACAAATAAATAGGGGTAGACACAAAATCAGAAACCATCATTTTGAGTTGAAACTTAGAGCCGTCGATACTCAATGCATGCAAAACCATCAACTCAACGTTGAGCAAAATGCTACCTAAGATACACCATTAAAACCCTTACAAATTTAACTACTAACAAAAAAGGTACTTTAAATATACAAACTACAACATTATGAATACAAAATATCAAAAAAAATAAACAAAAGACCTAGCAATTCTTACTAAAAACCAATAACAGTCATCATAGAAAAAACACTTTTTAAATACTAATAAAAGTCCCATGCACAAACTAACTTGGCAGTCTCTAGTACTTGCACCATCTACTTCTAAAATTAACCAAATAGATTATGGACTATCCACTTCCAAAAATACACCAAACCCATTAACACACAATAAACAGGCACAGCAACACAAACAAATAAACATTCATAAACTGGAAAAGGAAAATATGTACAAAAAATAAAAATATTACTAAAACTATAAAAAAACAATTAACAATAATACACCATCTAACAAAAAACAATTCATGCTACAAACACAAGACTAAACAACATTGCTTTCATTTATTAACAACAAAACACACACACGAAAGCCACTACATAAAACCATCATACATAAACTTTATAAACTAACACATCGCTAACCACATAAAGCAAGACAACGCCCATTTCCTCCATTCTACATTCAAACTTGCAATAGACTTAAGGCAAAAGTACCTCAGAGAGGTGTCCTCGAAATGCGTTCCCTAATTCTTGTGATGAAAGCGGTCTTCTCATCCACCTTACGCCGAGTCTCCCTTGCCATCGACAACAAATGAGCATCATTTTCTGTATCGTCCAACTACATAGTATGCAATATCGCAATCGAGCCAAGAATATCACCATGGCTTCTATACATCCTAAGCTCAGAAATATAATCATTCCTCGACCTGATATTCGCCCTTAACTCGATACACAACCTACAATACTCCTTAATTTTTCCAACACTTTCAACAATCTCTCTCTCAAAGAGCACAACCAATTGATCTTTCGTAACATCCGACAACCAACTCTTGAATCAATGGTAAAGAAGATGTCATCTTAGATATAAAAACTATGAAAGAATAAACATATAAATAGACAAAAAACTTTGAAAAAAAATACCATACATTACATGCATTACTCCACTTAGATATTAAACTTGCCACTTATCAAGATTTGATACATGTATAATGATAAATACATACTACCCCATACAAAATCTCACATCTCACCAACTATTTTGCTAAAACAATGTTCCGCCCTTTGCTTGTTTGTTACCTACTTTTGCCTTACTATGTACACGATGCCATCAAACAAAAAATGTTACTTTTTACTAAAATCAAACATGTAGTAGGTGCTCTAAAACCAATAAAGTTAACAACTCCACATATCATCACTAGAAAAGCTTTAACTATTTCCCTTCATTTCATTCATTAATAGTGACTTACTATAATCAGTTGCCCTTTATAATAAGATAGAGTAAAAGATTTAACAACACACCAGTAATTATCATTGGTATGACATTTTAACATAAAAAAGGGGTACGTTTTGTTTCAAAAATGAAAATGGGCTACTAAATATTCATAAACCACCAATTCACTACTCACTCACATCAACCAAAAAGAATTAAAGATAAAAAAAGAAAAAACATATTGAATATAGAAATTGATATTATTTAATATCAGCCCATCCTCGATAAGACAAGTAAATATAAACTAATTTAACTATATAGTAAAATAGATATTGCCAAACATCTATTATAAACAACTTGATCCCACCAACGTATCCAACATAAAAAAAACTTCAAAGATAAAACCAAAATCAAATAGACACATAACAACATAAGTTTCATAGAAACCATATTCATAAACATACATACCAAACCATGGACCCGCACAAGGTCCTGCTACCATACATGACTTCCTACCCACCTTTACCATCACAAAAGCCACCCCAAAACACTAACCAACAACTGCCCAAAAGTCCTAAACCATCCTATGTTAGCCGTGATATTTAGTAAAGTGATGGTCATTAAACAATCCCGAGCCTTGTATAGGAAAACGTAGTTTTCGGGAGTTTAGTTAAGCTAGTTGGGCCTAGTTGTCGGGCTCAAGCCCATTTGTTCTATGAACCGGCCCAACTCAAAGCCCACAAGAATAGTCCACTCTTGTAACTATTTAAAGCCCTCTCCAAGTGTGGAGAGGGTGTTGCTTCTCATTTTTCTTTTGTGAAACAAGTAACCATTTTTCTTCTTTTTTACTTTCTCTCTCTAAAATCTATTTTTCTTATTTTTGTGTTTGAGGTGATGAAATGATATCCTAACAAGTGGTATCAAGAGCCAAGGTTGGGTTATGTGATTTGTTTGTGGTAACTTATTAGAGATTATTGTTTCGGCTTATTAATTTTTTTTCTATTCGAATTTTTTTGTTTGTACAAGAACCTTGTGGTTTAGTGCTTGTGGTTCGTTGTGATTGTTTGTGCAAAACGTAAGGTCGGAAAGAATGCCTATAACCATTGTAATTATACAAGCGTGATCAAATAACCAAGGTAAACTATAACGGTTTTACTGAACGGATAACCACAAATTGAATAATGATTACATGAGTATAGGAATTACACGGCGTTTCTATGGAATCGTGTTCGATTGCTGGGGGTTATTTTCCTTGGAGTGTGCGCTAGTTTTAATAATCAATAAAATATTCATTCCCAAAATATAATTATCTTCGTATCTTTGAATATCTATCCAGCTGGATACGGGCGTCATTTTATGGTGGAGTTGGATACGCCGTCTGGAATTGGTCTTGCAGGTTTTCTTGTGAAGAGTTGGCGCTGATACGCCGTATCTCTTTTTGTGGATATGGCGTATTGGGCAGAATTATGCAATCTTCAAATATCGACGTTTTAGCTCCAAAATATGCGCCTTTTAGCATGTCTTCACAAATCACTCCTTAATTACTGCAAATAATACTTTTAAGCAATTAAGTACAAATTCTTGCAATAATTATATAAAAATGGGTAACTTATTCGGCGATTAATAAGGGATAAAATGTAACGTATTTGAGGTCATCATCTGCTCAATCATCCAAGGTGTGTCACGTTCCCTTTTATTTGTACTTTCTATAATCCCCTTTTAGTATCCTGTAACTATGTTGGACTGTGAACCTTGAGGGATGGGATCCGGAGAGTCTGAAACTGTGGTCATCCAAAACTTTATATGTACATCTACACTTTCTACTTGACTTTAGAGGTAGTTTAAAATCAGGCTATAAAGAGTTGTGCATTCCATATGGATTTTCGCCTTGGTCTTCCCCCTCCGGATTTGACGATGAACAAGCCTTTCGGATGACGTTATCGTGTATATGTTGAGCAACTGACCATTGGTGGGATGAGGATTCCATTTTCTAACCTTTCTCCTTAATGTTATTAAATACTTCGGGTACATATCTCCCAACTAGTGCTGGGGGGTGGAATAGAGTGACGATGTTTTAAGATTCGATGCCCGAAAGCTTGAGTATTAGTGCTACTGTTTCTTTGTTTTAGATCTTCTACAAACTGTGTAAACAGGGTCACTGGTTTTCGTTCGAGAATAGTTGGAGGTCGTGCTAGATAGTGTTTTAAGGAAATCACTTTGAGTTTGAAAGGTTGGAAGAAAAAGTTTTCTGATAGACAGGAGGGTTATACCAGATCTATGCGTGGAGGATATCGATACCGAATGTTCGATAGACTTTCCTATTAGTTATAACGGAGAGTGACAGTTGAATTGTAATGTCGAGGTTTATCATATCCTCCGTAAACCTCTCAGCCCTTGTCTATACATGCGCGAGTATTGAACCATGGATTTAATTAAAATTATTTTTGACTATGAGCTATCTCATGTAATCAAAGTTCCCAGTGCCAGGGTATGAAGTAGCTAGGGTCTATTAGTTGCTGATGTTAATGTATGTGTTCTTCCTTACCCTTGTTTTCCTCTTTTTGTAGTGATTTCTAAGGACGGCTTCTTGAGCTTGCCGAAATAGAATAGGATCCGTTGTTAGCTAAAGGAGAACTCATTCCTGATAATAAGCGTGCCTCGGGGTTTGCATCACGCCTCTATTTCTTGTGGGTTATGATTCCCTGAGAACGAAAGAAACGCTGTCAAAGAGTGTGGGAGAAAGTCATATCTGTAACATTTCTCAATTTCAGGTTATTTTACGACTCCTATTTCTTCGTCACCATTTATTTTGGTCTGATACGCTTTTACTTTTAATTTAACTTTTAAGTTAAATCGCGTAGACTAGAAATAATCATTTAACGTAAACAGTCACCAAATAAATTAAGGTTTACATCAAACAAGTGTTATATAATTATTAAGAAGATAATTATTAACCTCGCGTACTTTATTTTTATTGGTCACATAAGAGGCTTACGTTTCGCAATAAAATACAATTAGACACACCCCGAAAATACCTAGACGTACCTAGACTCAAACCAATACCCACATTTAAACCTTAAACACAAAATTTAATCAATTCTTGTGTTAATACCCACTAGGGCCGAATTATGGGATCAAAACAACTAGAAAATCTTCTAATGATTCCCTAAGTACTTGTACAAACCCTCTTTAATTAATGTTAGCCCTTAATGTTCCCTAGTTAGGCTTATTACACAATGGATAAAGACTCTTTTGCTCTCTCTTCTCTTGGATGCCGCGGCAATAATCAAACCAACACACAAAATCATAAGATTTCCATAATCCTTGGTAAATCTTGTACCATGATCTTCTAATTAAGACATGTACTAGGATGTTTTATCAAAACCATGTCTTGCTAACTAGAAGCCTCAAAAACCACCTAGTTAGGGCCGGTTTTGGTTAGTGTAAGGAACTAGGAAAGTTAACTAGTATTCTTGCCTATAAATACCCATGTACATTCACCATTTAGCACCCTTACAACTCACAAACACTCAAACAACTAAAACACATATTTTCCTCCCTTGTTCGGGTCACAAACCGCAAACAAAACCACTCCCATTAGTTCACTCGAATCTCACCAAATAACAACTAGGATTATCATACGAGTGCACAAGGAATACATGAGCTAAGTTTGGGTGTTTACAAAGCTTTGAAGCTTATGGTTTGGTATTTGATCATATATTACACACGTGGGTTGCTACATTTACTCGCGTACACTCGAACCAAGAACGCTAGGACTCTTGTAAGTCATGTTTGAACCTATACAAATCGTATTATACTCGTTTTCCTTATTAACTGGCCAATATGTCACGTTAACATATAAATGATACGCTAACGTGAGTTCATGCATATTAAATATAAAACATACGTGTTATACGCAATGTTATTACGTAGAAATGACCTTGTGTGGTGTTCAAATGTAAAGAAACATGTACCACGTGACTTAATAACAAGCAAGATCTTAAACGTTTCGTTTATATGAAAACTTGGACACTAACGCAAACAAAAACCCTTATGCACGAGTTTGTACGAAACCATACGTAAACTTTTAAAGTACACGCGACATGGTGGTAGGCGCAGCGTATATTCAACCTTATCTAACGTGTGCATGTGGCGAACACGACCCTTACGCATGTTAAATAAGCTCACATTGGTTACTAGTATACTAACGAGTCCTAAGAAACACTAGAAAGCTTAACGGGCCACTTGTAGTCTCGTTAAATCCAAACAAACCACATTCGGGCCCAACAGGCCCAACAGTGGGGACCGTAGCTTATTAATAAGCTCATTCGAGCTTATTGTGGATTAAGGACTTATTTAACTCGTAAGTAATAAGCATACATGAAAAGAAAACCCTAACAGGCCGTGAATGGGCCCATTAAGCCCAAACAGGCCTAACGGACCGTATCTAGGAGGTCATAACTTATTAATAAGCTCTATGATCTTATTAAAGGGCCTATATGCTTATTGGCTTAATTCAAGGACCCTTAAAGGTATAGACAAAAACCAAACCGAACCATAATGGCTTGGTGGCCTATTTACGTGGACTCCCGTAAACCATAACACAAACTAAGCTTTGGGCGCTTATTTGTGAGCTTAATAGCTTAAAGGATTTATACTAACCCTGGAACAAGTAATTGCGACCCAAATGAATCGAACCCAAACGCTTAAAAAACACCTTATCGGACTCGTAATGGACCCAAAAGCCCATTACCAAAACTTAATGGCTTATTGAATAAGCCACGAGGTAAAACAGCTTAAAACAGACCTAAATAAGCTTAAAATTTTGTAAGATGAGAAATAAGTTGGGCATTAGGAAATGCTTAATGGACTTTTGATAACATACGGGTTAAGGTTATTGGGCTAACAAGCCCAATGAGCTCAAATAAGCTCACTCCGAGTTATTTTTATCCTTAACATAGTTCCCTTCCAATAATTTTGAATGGAACTTATTGAGAGCCCGTGTACTTTTTAAATCCTAACTGGACCCTTGGAATGCTTAATGGATCATATTGGGTCCAATAAGCCCAATAAGCTCAAAATGATAGCACTCATCACACAAAAGCTTATTAAGTTGAGACATATTAAAACGGGTTTTTAAACCTAATAAAACCTATTGCCACTTTTGAAAACTTAATTGGACTTAAAATGTGATTTTTCAAGTTAAGGGGACTAAAGTGCAAAATTGTAAAACTTGGGGGACTAAACCGTCATTCAAAACCTGCTTTTATATACTTTTAGGGGCTGTTTTGATATTCCAAAAACTTAAGGGGCTGTTTGAAATATATAAGGATTTAAAGTGTAATTATTGAAAAGTTGAAGGACTAAAAGTATAACTTTGGAAACCTAAGGGTTTAAAGTGTAAATACTATATTTCATAAACATAAGGACTGTAATTGTAATTATAGAAAACCTAAGGTTATTTATAAACAAAAGTGATTTTATAAATACATAGCGTACCGGACGAATTACATTCGGATATTATACAAGTTAACCAACGACTTAATAAATAGGAATATTTATTAATAACGTTTATACGTAAACTAAAACATGTGAAATCGTATACCTTCCCAAGAGCCAACCTGTGAATTCAAATACAATAAACATGTGCACTATCACACAAGTGATAACAGTATATATAAACTAGCAATTTATTATAGTTTATACATTAAGCCTTTAGCCTAAACTTATAGACTAAGATTGACCGTATTTACTAAGGTATTTGACGGTGTGATTCATTTGTCGTGCTTGGATATATTATCATTTTCAGAGGACTATTTGCTAAGGTGAGTTTTTATAGCCGAATGTTTTTACATTATTTAAATGATTACTCTTTGGGGGTTTGAGAAATGCTTTGTTTTACAAATTAGACACAAGTGTACATTATATCATGATTACGTGTTTGCTAAGTAGCGATAACCCACTATGCCTATTATCATGAACTACGTTTCAATTACTAAGTTTACTTGATGTATTTATGTTATTATTGTGGAGTCAGCAAATGTTATAAATGATATATTTGGATTGACATCCCCGTTTGGGTGAGTAACGCTCACTGTGCCGGTTTGCCGGACAACAAACGTATACCATGTCGGATTTGGGATGTTGCGGGTTAAAACGTCATTCACGGGCATTTATTGGCAAATTATTGCATTCATACATGTCGACCTTCAGTTGTCATGGCTTACGGAAAACGTAATTACTTTTTATGATGTTTGGCATCTGCTGCTTAATCATACTTTGGAAATATTGGCGGGTCCTGTATGATTTATATAAACTATAATTCGCCAACTTTATGTTGACGCTTTTTAAGCATGTTTTTCTCGGGTCAATAAGGCACGATCCGTTGGTGCCAAGATACATTTGGGGGTCCACTCTTTGGGAGTCAGTACTAAAGATTTGGGCGATATGCATTTTAGGGAAACATTTGTTATAAACGAAATCTTTACTTACATTGTCGAAACAATTTGAAGCCTTGGCGCTTGTGTAATGAACAGTATTTTGTTATCCAGGGTATCTTTTTTAAACTGACACGTTTAGTGGTCGTTCTCATAACTTGTGCTATTGATCTTAATGAAGAATGCCCTCGAATATTTAACATTTCGCTACAACCCAGATTTGGAGGTGTTACAGATTGGTATCTAGCTAGAGCAAGGTTATAGAGAACAGGTCAAAAAGTTTTTTTTTGTCTGGACTATAGCCATTTTCAAACAATGGCTTTCACAAATGGGATGTGCACGGGACCTCGTACATTGCATTAATTGTTGCATCTAGCACATATATGCTTACATAATGCACACTATTTTGGCATTAGTGGTTTACTAAGTGCTTACATGATTGATATATGCGTATATAAATTATACTACGTATATTACTATAAGACTCTTATAATTAAAACTTATAGACATAACATGACGATCTCTTTTATAAGTAATACTTATATAAGTTATTTTTGCTTTTGCAGCAGTCATGTCTTCTGCGTCATCTGCGGTTACCTACACTTCTGTTTACACCGATTCGGAGCCAGGCAGAGTCTTCTGGGGAGCCGATGAGGAGATATCTGACGGAGGTTCTCCACGAGTCATTGTATACGGATACGATGGACTCCCGATACAGCCGGTAGCCCCACCATCACCGGATTATATACCAGGCCCAGAGGATCCACAGACACCGCCAGTTCCTCAGGACGAGGATGAGCGTGAGCCTATGTTCGTACAGGCACATGATCCTGATTACGTGCCAGAGCCTGTATACCCTGAGTATATACCATTGGAGGATGAACATGTGTTCCCAGCTGAGGAGCAGCCATTACCTCCCGTTGATTCACCTACTGCTGAGTCACCCGGGTATATTACTGAGTCGGATCCCGAGGAGGATCCAGAGGAGTATGAGGATGATGAGACAGAGGATGGTCCGGTTGACTATCCTATGGACGGGGGAGATGATGGAGATGATGATGACGGCGATTCATCTGGGGATGACGTCGATGATGAGGATGAGGATGATGAGACGGTGGACGATCTTAGCTGCCGACCGACTCTGCTATTGTTTTGTACATATGATGAGCTTGTTTCCCCACCTGAGGGAACAAAGCCTGTTATACCACCACCCTCCACTGACATTACTACCACTGGAGCTAGGATTACTGTCCGGCTTCAGGCTTCCATATCCCTTCCACCAGAGGCAGAGGTTGAGAGACTTCTAGCCATGCCTACTCCATCACCATCACCACCTATCTCACTATCACCACCCTCTGCAAGGGAGCGCCTTGCTAGGTGCACGACCCCACCTGCACTTTCATCACCACCACCAGTGCCATCACCATTACTACCATCATCTGGGTGTCCAACCCAAATCCAGACACTCAGGATAGCCTCCACTCAGGCCCTTATTGATGCAGTTACTGCCGCATTACCATCACCTCCACTACCACCACTACCACCATCTCTATACATACCACCACCTGTTGACCGTAGGGATGATATTCCCGAGTTCGAGCAGCCACCTCGCAAGAGGTTGTGTTTGTCCACTCTAGGCTCCAGGTATGAGGTCGGGGAGTGGTTCTACCGATTAGACCTGTCGGAGGACGAGGGATAGATTATGGGTTTGTCGCACCATTAGATGTGAAGCCAAGACGATCAGGGGATTAATGAGGTTAGGTTTTTTATGGTATTAGGGATACTTGGGTAGATCCGGCAGAGGCAGTTCCTGAGATAGCACCTATGACCGTGGGAGAGGTCAATACTAGGGTTACAGAGCTTGCTGAGCTCCATGAGCATGATACACAGGACTTGTATGCTTTACTAGAGGATGCTCAGGATAGTAGGTCTCGTATATCACAGCGAGTCGATATGGACTCGCAGCAGGATCGGACATCTTACTTTGGGGATAGGATGACTCTCAGGAGATAGATGGATGGGGGGGAGGAGGCTTATGCTTCCTGAGAGGGCTTGGGCTCACTCGTAGGATTGAGTTAGGCGACCCATCAAGGAGCTTCAGATCCCTACCGTGATTTCAAGTGTATGCATACGAGACCATATCCAGCACTATTTGATTACAGCATACAGTGCGGGTGTACTCTCATTCAGACACAGCATCAGGTACATGAGACTCGCTTTCAGATGCAGCAGGCTGAGATAGCAGCGCTTCGAGAGACTGACCGTAGGCGTCAGGCACAGATGGTAGAGACTCTCCGTGTGATGAGAGACATGAGGCGAGAGATGGGCGACATGCAGGCCGAGTTGTTAGCACTGCGAGAGCAGCGGAGGAGAGCTAGGCAGCCAGCACCAGATGCTAGGATTCCAGATCATCAGGATGCTTCTGGGGATGCTGACAGTCATGTCTAGTAGTTTATGTTATTATCTTGCTAGGTCATTGTACAGGCATGTTAAGTATTAGGGGTTTTCCCCGCTAGCATAGCCTTAGATCTTTTGTATCGTATTTTGTGTAATCAGAAACTATTTCATGTAAAAAAATTCTAAGTTATGAATGAAATAGATGTGTTATGTTGTACTATATACCTCTCTTGTGATAAACATCACATCTGTAAATTATTATGTATCTTGTTATGATTGTGACCTCACGTTTTGTCTCTTATGATTTAGACGAATCATGGCACCTGCGACAAGACAAGGACCGAATACTACACCTAACAACACCAACCCAAACAACATGACCCCAGAATCCGTGCAAGCTATGATTGATCAAGCTCTTCTGCGAAACTCCACCAATGGAGATGGAAGCCACAGTTCACACGGGGATAACCGAAGGAATGTGCAAACTATACGCCCTTGTTTCTATGCTGACTTCATGAAATGTCAACCTTTGAACTTCAAAGGAAATGAAGGCGTTGTCGGTTTAACCCGGTAAATTGAAAAGATGGAATCAGTTTTTAATATCAGTGGTTGTGCTATTGAAAATCAGGTTAATTGCCACCTGCACTCTGTTAGGGGCTACTTTGACTTGGTGGAATGGTCAGATAAGAACCTTAGGTCCCGAGGCATATGCAATTACTTGGGAAGTACTCAAGAAGAAGATAACGGACAAATATTATTTGCAGGGTAAAATCAAGAAACTAGAAATCGAGTTGTGGAACCTAAAGGTCAAGGGGAATGATGTTCCAGCATACACTGAACGTTTCCAAGAGCTAACCCTGATATGTACCAAGTTTGTTGCTAATGAGACCGAGAAGGTTGACAAGTACATCAGTGGACATCCTGATAACATTTATGGAAACGTCAAATCTGCCAGGCCCAAGACGTTGGATGAGACTATTGAGTTGGCCAACGACTTGATGGATCAGAAACTCTGCACCTACACGGAAAGACAGTCTAACAAAAAAAGGAAGGCTGAAGATTCATCGAGAAACAACCATGGTCATCAACAACAACCCTTCAAGAGGCAGAATGTTGTCAAGGTCTACAATATGGGGACAGGTGAAAAGAAGCCGTATGGGGGATCTTTGCCCAAGTGCACCAAGTGTCATTTTCATCACAGTGGACCGTATACTCAGAAGTGTCACATGTGCAACAAGGTAGGGCACTTTGCCCGCGACTGCAGGAGTTCTGGCAACACAAATGTTGCTAATACTCAAAAGGGCAACGGGGCAAATCCCAAAGGGAATGGTTTCTTTAAATGTGGAGCTCTAGGACATTTCAAGAGAGATTGTCCAAAGTTGAAGAATAAGGATGGAAGAAATGGGAATGCACAAGGCTGGGTGTATGCGGTTGGGAATGCAGAGAAGAAAGGGAATGCATCGGGAAACCTGGACTCCAATGTCGTCACGGGTACGTTCCTCTTAAACAACTACTATGCATCTATCTTATTCGACACTGGTGCCGATAGATTATAGTTGTTATAACCTTCTAGGACCAAGTTGTGCAAAAGAAACCAAGTAAAAAAACGTTCAAAAGGGTGATTTTAGGTGTTTTTAGGTGAAAAAGTTCGTATTTTCGAGACAAAAACCAACATGGCCCGCAAGTCAATGAGCCAGACCGAACGACAAGAAGACAAGGTAGCAGAGAATGCTAGCAACAAAAGGAAGTGGGAAGGTAACCACAATGGAAGCTCGAGCCAAAAAAACAAAGGGCATATGGTGCCTAGAGCGCACACTACTAGGCCAATCAGCAAGAAAGCATATGCTGGATCTCTACCTCTATGCAACCAGTGCAAATTTCACCATAATAGACCGTACACTGTAAAGTGCAGAAATTACAAGAAGGTTGGCCACATAATCCATAATTGTAAAACACCTGCTACTACTAGGAATCAACGAACCCGCACCTGTTATGAGTGTGGAAGTCTGAGACACTACAAGAGTGAGTGTCCAATAGTGAAGTTTCATAAACGTGTGGACATGATCCATGGAGAGGTGATGGCATTTAAGCCTAATACAATGCAAGATGCAATTGAATTTGTAACCATACTAATGGACAAAAAGATCAGCACTCCTGCTGAACGCCAGGTTGAGAACAAGAGGAAGTTGGATAACACTTCTAAGAACAATCAAAACCAACAACAGCCGAACAAGAGGCAAAATACTAGCAGAGCTTACACTGCAGGGCATGGGGAGAAGAAACATTACGGCGGATCTAAGCCATTGTGTTCTAAATGCGACTATCACCATGATGGTCCATGTGCTCCCAAATGCCACAAGTGCAATAGAGTTGGCCATCTGGCCTGTGATTGTAGGAGTTCTACAAATGCTAATACTGCCAATAACTGAAGGGGCACTAGGGTAAGTCAGAAGGCTACTTGCTATGAATGTGGGAATCAAGGGCACTACAGGAATGGTTGCCCGGAGCGAAAGAACCAAAACCATGAAAACCAAACTAGAGGTACTGGAGCACGTGGAGTGGTGCATGCCTTTGGAGGAGGAGAAACCGAACAAGACCTTAACAACATTGAGGATGAGATCGATGCTTAAAAGATAAAGTTGTCTCGCTTGCCTAGTAAACCCTAAGTTGGAACTATCTTAAACTTTATCTCCTTAGGAGTTCTCGTTGTGTTTCTCTTATATTTCCGTTGTACGAATGATTTCAAATTATCTATCAAATCAATGTGTTGTGAAAATTTCTTCAAATTTACTTTAATTCCCTAAATTAATTGGGCAACCCACTCTCTCAAATATCATGAAAGCATAACGCTATTTTAACGAAAATGAGCAATGCATCATTAGTCCTTAATAATACATGGCCTAATCAACTATGTATAATTTAGGAAAGTACCATGTAGTGCTGAGAGTAGTCACTCTAAAAACTTCTTGTCAAGAAAACAATTTCCTACTTATATCATGTACTGTGTTCGTATTCATAAAATGCGTTTACTTCTGGAAATCGAATTAGTAACCATAGCAACTAAGCAGACCTTCACTCCATTTTACTATAAAGTTGGCATCATCTTATACCAAATCCTAAGCCGAGAAGCCGAGACACGTTACTAGTCGCCCTAGGATAATTCGCCATCAAATTTGCTCGCTATTAGAGAATTTACAAAATCACCCATTTAACATCGACTTAATGCCGTAGAATTTGGCAGTTTTGACGTCATAATTAGTATGGATTGGTTGGTGAGATACCAGGTCGTCATTGTTTGTGACGAAAAGATCGTTCGTGTTCCATTCAGAAACGAAACGTTAATTATTCATAGTAACAAAGCAACTGCGCAAACGAGTCTCGATTGAACACCATCTCGTGCACTAAAACACAGAAGTATATGCTAAAAGGATGTCAGGTCATTTTGGCACGTGTTACTACAAGGGAGACTGATGATAAGTCAAAGGAGAAACGACTTGAGGATGTATCGACAATTCAAGATTTTCTTGAAGTATTTCCAGAGGACTTGCCAGGTCTTCCTACGACTCGACAAGTGGAAATTTTAGATCAATCTGGTACCTGGTGCTGCATCTGTAGCACGAGCGCCTTATCGATTAGCGCCATCCGAAATGAAAAAGTTGTCGGAGCAACTGCAGGAACTACCCGACAAAGGCTTTATAAAACTCAGTTTCTCACCTTGGGGAGCTCCAGTCATGTTTGTTAAGACGAAGGATGGACCATTTCGAATGTGCATCGACTATCGGGAACCGAACAAGCTGACGATGAAGAATCGTTACCCACTCCCAAGGATCGAAGATTTATCTGATCAACTACAAGGATCCAGTGTTTATTCTAAGATATACATGCGATCAGGTTATCACCAGCTTCAAGTACTGGAAGAAGATATTTCAAAAACTGCATTCAGAACTCGGTATGGTCATTACGAGTTCTAAGTTATGCCATTTGGTTTGACGAACACACTGGCGATATTTATGGATCTCATGAATAGGGTGTGCAAACCATATTTGGATAAGTTTGTGATAGTCTTTATTAATGATATACTAATTTTTCAAAGAACAAAAAGGAACACGAAGAACATCTTAAGGCAATTATGGAATTGCTTAAGAAGGAGGAATTGTATACCGAAATTTTTCTCAGTGTGACTCTTGGATTGCGCAAATACAGGTTCCACGGTAATCCACTGATTGATAGTCAAGGCATTCACGTGGACCCCGCCAAGATCAAATCCATAAAGAATCCTTTGAGGGATCTTGAGTGGCTAGGGAGGGTTGTGTAGCGTATCACTGGATCCATGATACTTGTCTTCAATGTCAGCAATCAATCATGTGATTCTGACAGCATATGTAGTGACCCGGTTTCTGCTTAATGTTTAAGGAGGGCTGCTTTCCTTTCATCCTTTATCTTAACATTTATTTTTCATTCTTTAACCCTTTCAGTGCTTACCAAGACTTCATTACTAGTACCTTGTTGGGTTTATTCCCTTATTCTCACATAACTCCTTTTGGTGTTTGAAGTTTTATACACGCAAAAATATATAAGATAAAATACTTCAAAGAGCAATTAAGAAAATTCCCTAAGGAAAGTTCACTCTCAAAAATATATATAATATAATATATAATACGTATATTAAACCGGGTAAATATGATCACCCGGGTCGTTTCCCTAACGACTAGTGAAATTGAAACCTCGTTTAAGCTTGGATTATGATTTGAATAAGAAAATAGATGATTTGATGATCTATGATTACTAAATAAAAAAACAACAATTAAAATTGAAAATTAAAGACAAATTAAACAATTAAACAAATACGGAAAACAAATAAAACGCGACAATTAAGCAAATAGACTAAAATTTAACCCCTAAAAATGTAAACTAAAATTCTAAACCTAAGATAGGACAAAAGAAGATTTTAGGAAAAAGAAAAACATTCTTTTGATTATTTTTGAATTTTTTTATCAATTAAAAACTATTTAATTCTAATTAAATCCTAAAAATAAAAATATGAGAATAATTGAA
>BQNB010032060.1:1108-53480 GCA_026074375.1 Tanacetum coccineum
TTTTCTAACACATGCAGCTTTTAGTGAAGGACTCTGCAAAAAGGCTCTCTCGTGAGAAGATCTTGGAGTATCCTTGGATCGTCTTGAATGCTGATCCCAACCTTATATGCCCCAAATAAAGTATCTAGTAAGATCAATCTTGATTGTTGTGATTTAGAAGAATTAACACATAAGAACTATAGCTGATGTATGCCCTAAATGAAATTTATAGCTACATCAGTTTTGATTGTTGTTGTGATTTAACTGAATTAACACTATCGAACTTATGCTGTAACATGCTGAATTTGGTAGCTAATAGTAACTCCGTATTATTGTTGCATTCAATCTAAAAATGTACTAGGTTTGGTTGATACTGTTGGGAAACCTGCATACTTTTATTAGTGCAGATCGAATATCATCAACAAGTAAATAAACCGAAATAACAACAGATAATAAAAGCAGTAAAAGAACGAGGCTCGTGTTTAACACGATTCCCTTAAAACAGATTCGCCGTCTGTTCCCAGGGTACAACGTCCAAAGCTGTTGTACAGCCGGACTAGACAATCTGACCTGAAAGATTACGGAAAGGTCGAGTGATTCTGAGCGATGGAACTGCTGGCAAAAAGCTGCGAATTGGCGGCTCAATGTTCTGGTATTGGAGTAGTATTGCGTTTCTGTGTGTATAAACTGAATGAGAGTCCTGCTCTATATAGCAAAACCCTAGCCTGGTCAACCAGCCAAGAAAGCTGCGTAAGACCAGCTAGTTTAAACTTGGTATATATCTAAAACTCTATCAACCAGTTATTAGATAAACTCAAGAAGATTCTGGAAACCTTATCAAGACAGGAACGAACCATTAGCAAAAAGATAGGCGCGTAGGTGAGCAACCGGAGCTGCATTCGTGTCCGCAGGTCGCGCGGGCTCGCATGAGTTCAGTGGAACCGAACCCATCTTGGCCCAGAAATCCATTTTTTGTAAAACTGATTTGTAAAACTGCAATTAAATCTGTTTTGTAAAACTGATTTCCAACGAAACACTATCAAGGTTTCGACAGAAATAGTTTATAAGAAAACTTGTTAACAACATCAAATCCAAATTAAAAGTGTTTTAATTCTGTGTAAACAGAATCTGTTTTAAGACTGTTGGGAAACCTGCATACTTTTATTAGTGCAGATCGAATATCATCAACAAGTAAATAAACCGAAATAACAACAGATAATAAAAGCAGTAAAAGAACGAGGCTCGTGTTTAACACGATTCCCTTAAAACAGATTCGCCGTCTGTTTCCCAGGGTACAACGTCCAAAGCTGTTGTACAGCCGGACTAGACAATCTGACCTGAAAGATTACGGAAAGGTCGAGTGATTCAACTGCTGGCAAAAAGCTGCGAACTGGCGGCACTGAATGAGAGTCCTGCTCATCAACTAGTTATTAGATAAACTCAAGAAGATTCTGGAAACCTTATCAAGACAGGAACGAACCATTAGCAAAAAGATAGGCGCGTAGGTGAGCAACCGGAGCTGCATTCGTGTCCGCAGGTCGCGCGGGCTCGCATGAGTTCAGTGGAACCGAACCCATCTTGGCCCAGAAATCCATTTTTTGTAAAACTGATTTGTAAAACTGCAATTAAATCTGTTTTGTAAAACTGATTTCCAACGAAACACTATCAAGGTTTCGACAGAAATAGTTTATAAGAAAACTTGTTAACAACATCAAATCCAAATTAAAAGTGTTTTAATTCTGTGTAAACAGAATCTGTTTTAAGACTGTTGGGAAACCTGCATACTTTTATTAGTGCAGATCGAATATCATCAACAAGTAAATAAACCGAAATAACAACAGATAATAAAAGCAGTAAAAGAACGAGGCTCGTGTTTAACACGATTCCCTTAAAACAGATTCGCCGTCTGTTTCCCAGGGTACAACGTCCAAAGCTGTTGTACAGCCGGACTAGACAATCTGACCTGAAAGATTACGGAAAGGTCGAGTGATTCAACTGCTGGCAAAAAGCTGCGAACTGGCGGCACTGAATGAGAGTCCTGCTCATCAACTAGTTATTAGATAAACTCAAGAAGATTCTGGAAACCTTATCAAGACAGGAACGAACCATTAGCAAAAAGATAGGCGCGTAGGTGAGCAACCGGAGCTGCATTCGTGTCCGCAGGTCGCGCGGGCTCGCATGAGTTCAGTGGAACCGAACCCATCTTGGCCCAGAAATCCATTTTTTGTAAAACTGATTTGTAAAACTGCAATTAAATCTAATTAAATCTGTTTTGTAAAACTGTAGTTTAAACGAAATACCACTATCTAGGCTTTCGACAGAATAGTTTATAAGAAAACTCTTGTTAACAAACATCAAATCATATTACTAAAGTGTTTTAATTCTGTGTAGAACAGAATATGTTTTATGACTGTTGGGAGGAAACCTGCATACTTTTATAGATGCAGATCGAATTTCAATCACAAGTAAATAAACCGAAATAACAACAGGATAATAAAAGCAGTAAAGAACGAGGCTCGTGTTTAACACGATTCCCTTAAATCAGATTCGCCGTCCTGCTCTTCCCAGGGTACAACGTCCAAAGCTGTTGTACAGCCGGACTAAGACAATTGACTGAATAGATTACGAAGGTCGAGTGATTCACACTGCTGGCTAAAAGCTGCGATATAGTGTCCGGCGCACTGAATGCGAGAGTCCTGCTCATCAACTAGTTATCGAGAGTAAAACTCTAAGAAGATCGTCTGGACAACACACCTCTATACAAGACAGGAACGCAACATTAGCAAATGAAGTAGGCGCGTAGCTGACGCAACCGGAGCTGCATTCGTGTGTCCGCAGGTGCGCTTATGCCTGGCAGGGCTAGCCACATGTATGAAGCTTCACTCCATCTACTCTTTTACTAATTCAACATTAATCCTGTATGTATATAATATGAAGATCTAGATCACAAATAAGAAGACAACATTGCACTTTTAATACAAACATCTCTAGCTAGCTAATATATTCCATTATTTCTTGATAAGTTGATATCATGTCAGATCACCAAAGAATCCACCCTGATCCTGTTCAGCCAGTAACTGACCTCGAGTCGCAAACAAAAGCCACTGTACCATTAGTGCCTAGAGGCTCATCCAAGTCTGATAACTCAAACCACGTCGAAAAATTTCCACCACAACATCGAACCATCCCACTTCAATACTCAAAACCGCCAAAAAAACGAGGCTGCTGTTGTAAGTTCATATGCTGGATATTATTTCTCATAATAGTGCTAGTACTCGGTGTAGGCATTCTAGCAGCCATCGTATATTTCGGGTTTGATCCGAAAGCACCAAAGTACTCGGTTGATGGGATGAGCATTACTCGGTTTAGCCTTGATAATGACAGCAGCCTATACGCGCAGTTTAATGTAAACATTACAGCAAGAAATCCGAATACGAAGATTGGGATATATTATAAAAGTGGGTCTAAGCTGAGTGTTAGTTATATGGGAACACATCTTTGTGAAGGTTCATTGCCTGTATTCTACCAGGGTCATAAGAATACAACGTTGCTAGATGTGGCTCTAACGGGGCAGACCAGGGATGCTACTGGTTTGATGAACTCGTTACTGGCTCAGCAACAGACGGGAAGTGTTCCATTGGTTCTAAGGGTTAAAGTTCCGGTTAGGATTAAGCTTGGGAACTTGAAGTTGCCAAAATGGAAGCCGGTCGTGAGGTGCAGGCTTAATGTCAATAGTTTATCGGTTGATAATGCTATTAGGATCACAGATAGTAGCTGTAGTTTCAAGTTTAAGTTATAATTCTTTCGATTTATTTCATGAGGTTAGACTGTGTTTTGATTGATGTCTTCCATTATTGATGCGATCATGATTCATTTATGCTTTAGTATGTAATTATTTTTATATGTTCAGATCATATCTGAGATAATAAAGATCATTTTTTCGTTATTTCATACTTTTAGTCATCAATGAAGCACTTATATTTGACGTATATTAGAATCAAATAATAGCTACAGAATTAAGATTTCAGAACCAACAAAGGATTTGATGAACTGGGTTTTAAAAACAAACCTTATGTGCTCGAAACAAATAACTGAAAACACACAGCTTAACGGGTTTTTTATTTTCTTTCAAAAAGATGATCTCACTTGAACATGCACGCATACACATACAACATATTAACTGAGTAAGATACCAATAATCCTGTATAGTAATCGAAAGATCATGTAGAATTAAGAAAGATAACGACACTATCTGATAGATCGATCCTTTGTTCTTTATTGAGACAGAGCAAGCCTTGATTGAATTAACCCTGCCTTGTCTCAGGATTCATCAAGATTAGTCTGGTAGCTTGATTGAAACCTTCTAAACAACCTGAATGTAAAACCAATGTAATTAGTACAGAAAATGAGAAACTTAAATACTGTTTTCTTAACTATAAATTTTAAAAATGCTTCAAAAATCATAAACGCTCACAATGCTTTCTTTATATAAAACAAAACATGTCTCTAATTTTCTTTCCTAAGTTGGTTATTCTCCTTTTCTTTGTTTGTCTAATATATTTTCTCGTTTTGTTTTGTTATCATTTTACTCCACGAGAACCACAATGTCTCGATAAACCACAATGTCTCGATAATAAGTAAGTTGTGTCAAGTGATATAAATCCTTTTTACCATGGTTCGAATGTAGTATTCGAATGGAGTTTGCATACTTTACGTAGGTAGCAAGCAAACATGAAACTGTTGGTTTGGAAGAAACTGTTGCTCTTTGGAAAGTAGATTATTTATCTTTATGTTATTGACTTGGGGTCAAATTGCCATATTCTTTCCTTAGTATCACCATTTTACTTTTGAGTTCTTTATGCATTATATTGTACCTGATGACCCTTTAGTGATTGATCTTTAGTACTTTTGAAAATATAAGGCTGAATCACCATTGCTTGTGATTATGAAAGTGAGTTATCCTAGTCACAAGTTCTTTTTTTAGTTTTATGCATCACTGAATCAATAATAATCTTTGAATCCAGTTTCAGCTACTAGTTCAATTCCTTACCGTACTGAAGGTTTACCAAGTATTTTTGCATAAGAAAGAAAACTAAGTGATCATATATATTTATCGTTATCGTTTTAAAATATGGAAGAACATTTAATTAAATTCTTTGTTAGAATTTGAGTGTGATAGTATAAGGAAGATATCAATTTTGTTGTTGTTTGGAAAGTAGATTAAACAATGGGTATTTATGTTATTGACTTGGGGTCAACTTGGTATCTTCTTTACTTGATGGCACTATTTCACTTTTGAATTTTCTATTCATTATAGATTGTACCAGTTAACCTTTTAATGATCAATCTTTTGACAGTTTTGAAAGAATAAGGCTTAATGACCACTTCTAGTGATTAGGAAAGTGAGTTCTCCCAAGTCCCACTCACTCGTTTATGTAATTTGCTGTTATCAAACTTGTCTGTATTGGAAATCATAATACGGAATCTGTCGAGGAAATGGCAACGGCATCTTGTACCACAAGTAAACCGGGAACAAAGGATCACGGATTAATCGATGTGGTCTTTTCTTGGTCAGTTGATGACGTGCTTAACAGAGATCTTTACAAAGATAAGGTTAGTTATTTGGCTGTTCCGTATACATTATCAAAGAATAAATACAATTTTACTTCAATTTAGCCCAATTAGTTGTGAACTTGTGATAATAGTTTTGGTCTAAATTTATTAACAGGTACAGAAAATCCCAGAAACATTTTCATCAACAGAATATTACACCAAATCGTTCATCGAGCCACTAATTGAGGAAACCCATGCTGAGCTTCTCTCCAAAATGAATCTAATATATCATGCATCTACTCGTGAGATCATCAGTGTATCGAAAATCAAAGGTAATAAGTCCCCGAAAGGCCACTTTTATAGCATATCTTTGGAAATAAAGAGCAGCATTGAAAATTATGAGCCTGAGGTGGGAGATCTAATTGCTTTGACGAATGGAAAACCAAGATCCGCTGATAGTCTGAAATGGCTAAATGGGAGTCCTTATGTCCTTGCTATGGTCCAAAGGGTCAAGGATGAAGTTCATGAAATGATCCAAGTTATATCCTCAAAACCCCTTCTGTTTCCCGCTAATGAATCGGGCAATGGAGGGAAATGCATGTTTTTTGCAGTTCATCTTATGAACGTAACGACGAATAATCGTATCTGGAAAGCTTTGCACTCAAAATTAGATGGCAAGAACATGAAAGTTATCAATAAAGTGCTCCAAAGTGATCCAAAGGTACCCAATAAGTTTTAAAACTTTTTTTTTCTCAATTCTATTTCATATATACATGATCTGAGTGTCTATTTCAGGGTAGTGAAAGATGTTCACTCTGCTCCGTTAGAAAAACCAAGAAATATGCTTTGCGGAACTTGCAACCAGTCATTAGCACCTCTGATCTGAATGTATCCCAGGAAAACGCGGTGTGGAGTTGCATTGCTTCAAGAGTGTGTTGTCATCAGGAGACTGTAAACCTCATAAGAGGCCCCCCAGGGACGGGAAAAACAAAGACAGTTAGTTGTCTTTTGAATGTTCTTTTGAAAATGAAATGTCGCACATTGACTTGTGCACCTACCAATAATGCTGTGTTAGAAGTTGCGGCACGTTTAGTCAGTCTTGTAACAAGCTCACTCAAGTTCGATACTTATGGTTTTGGAGACATAGTTTTATTTGGAAACAGCAAGCGAATGAACATTGGTGGATTTCAAGAACTCAGTCAATTAGTGTTTCTTGAACATCGAGTATCTGTTCTTGCAGGTTGCTTGTCTCCAACTTCTGGATGGAGAACAAACGCAGAATCACTGATACGTTTACTTAAGCACCCAAAAAAGGAATATGGTATGTACTTACGTACTCAAAGCAGGGATGACGATGATGAAGATATTAAGCACTTTATCAAAAAAAGATTCAAGGTTCTTGAAGAAAATTTGACAACTTCAGTTACAAACTTGTACACACATATGCCAACTTCTTTTGTTACACTGGAACTAGCAGAGAAAATGAAGAAATTTATCAACTTGGTTCAATCCATTGGAGCTTTGATTCCAGAAAATGATGGGATAATAAACATCCTCCAAGAGGTTAACAATTTCAAACATAAAGTGACGACTTTGACCAAGATTCAAGTGATGATAAAAGAGTTCCTTCAAGTACTTGACGAGGTCCTTTCTGAAACTGTTTATTTCCCTAAATTTAAAAGTGACAGGCCAATCGGAAACTTTTGTTTGACAAACGCATGTTTAATCTTCTGCACTGTCTCAAGTTCAATGAGACTACATGCCCTTAAGATGAAGGTTGAATTATTGGTCATTGATGAAGCTGCTCAACTTAAAGAATGTGAATCTGTTATACCTTTACAACTCTCTGGTCTGCGTGATGTTGTACTCATTGGAGACGAGAAGCAACTCCCTGCAATGGTTCAAAGCAGGGTATATATGCATTCTTTCCATTATTTTTTATTTTGCAAAGAAACTTATCTGTCATATTAGAAAGAAAAAAGAAGTCTTACGCTGAGAGTTGTTGTAGATATGTACGAAGGCGAAGTTTGGAAGAAGCTTATTTGAAAGATTGGTGTTGCTGAAATACACAACGCACCTACTAAATGTCCAATACAGGATGCATCCAATGATAAGCTTGTTTCCAAACAAAGAATTTTACAAGAAGAAGATACTTGATGGTCCGAATGTGAAAGAAAGAAGCTATAAAAAACAGTTTCTCAAAGGGAAGATGTTTGGAACATACTCGTTTATTCATTTATCCAACGGGCAAATCGAATATGACAAAACTAAAAGTGGGAAAAACATGGTTGAAGTGGCTGTAGTGATAGAGTTAGTTGCACAACTTTATGCAGGTATTATTTCTATATCTACTTTCTGAAATTGACTTCATGCTTTGATTTTCATCGGGTTATTATAAACAGTATCTGTCGCCAAAAATCAAAAGATCAGCGTTGGTTGTATTACGCCATACAAGGCTCAAGTTTTGGCGATACAAGGAAAACTTGGGGACATTTATGGAACCAGAGTATCAGGAGAAGGAGATTTTTCTGTAAATGTTAGAACCATTGATGGGTTCCAAGGTTGCGAAGAGGATGTGATAATCATCTCAACTGTGACGTCAAATGGGAGTGGGTCGATTGGTTTTCTTTCTACATCTCAAAGAGCTAATGTTGCCCTCACCCGAGCAAGGTAAACACATTAATGGGTCTATTCGGTTTATACTTGATCTTTAATGGGTTAGTAGGAAAAAAAAAAAAAGAAAGTAAGATGCCGTTTGGTTAGGGTATATTGGAGGGAAGCATTTGCATTTTAATTTCCTCGAAATATCGTGTTTGGTAACATAAATAGAGGAATTTAAAATTCCATGAATTGCCAAAATAGGAGAAATTAAAATGGCTTCAAAAAGTGAAGAATTTTAATTTACTTGAGAAAAAAATTTATAAACTTCTTTTCTAGTTGTTTTTGTTTTATTTTTTCTTGGTTTGTTGTTTTTTTAAATCAAAGGATATCCATCATTTTAGTCGGGTCGGGTTGGTCGCGTTCGGGTTGGGTCAAGGTCGAGTCAAGGTTAAAATTTTCATACCCGAAACCGACCCTATTTGAATTCGGGTTAGTAGGTTTCGTGTCAATTTGGGTCGGGTCAACTCGGATCGGGTCTGTACGGGTTCGAGCCAACTCGGGTCGGGTCCGTTTGGGTTTGGGTCAACCCGAATATGAGTAAAACGTAATTAAATTGATTTTTTTTCATCCGTTCATATAGAAAATTTATAAAATTTATTTTAGAAAGATATTTATTTGGGTCAATCGGGTCGACACGAAACCGAGTTACCAAAAATTTCAACCCGATACCCGTCCCTATTTAGTATTCGGGTTACTCGGGTTGACCCGAATAATTTTTTTTTACCCGCGTAACCCGACCCGAGTAGGCTTAATCAGGGTCGGGTCGGGTTTTTTTTACACCGTATCCGTCCCTCCCTAGAAATTGGAATAATAAACAAAATGACAAATTTCAAAAAATTATAAAATTCCGTCAACCAAACATGCGTAGGCATTTTAAATTCCGTAATTTTAAATTCTCAAGAATTTAAATTTCCTAGAATTTAAAATTCTGAAATTTCAAATTAATGAACCAAACGGCACCTAAATAGCTAAAAAGGAAACGAGTCAAATGGGTTCACAGTACCTCGTAGTGTATTTTGAATTCACCAAGCCACTTACATTGTTTTACTCACAGAAATATATTATTGTTGAAATTTTGTTTTACAACTTTGGATCACATTCCCCAACCTGCATGACTTGCCTATTAATCACCATATGGCCGGCTCAAGGGGTGTGCAGCCTGTGCAATGGCACAGGGCCCCCTTTTACCTAGGGCCACAAATTTGTATCTCATCCGTTTTACATACATAAACATTAAAGAGCCCATATTGTGTATCCTTAATTTATCCTATTAAATTTGCTGCTCGGTTTTTTCGACCGTTTTTTAAAAAACCGGTTACAACTTGCATCTCTAGTCAGCTCATAAGTAATAACTACCAGGATGCTACATAAATATTTTTAAATTACCATCAATTAATTAGTATTTTGTTTTTAAATAGTAACATAGTAGATATAAATTTGTTCATTATTGAAATGAAAATCAATCATAATATTGTCAACTTATAGTCACCACACGAAATATATAAATTTGTAATTGAGTAAACTGCAAAATACATCCCTGTGGTTTCAACTTTCTCACACAATACATCCATGTTAGAAAGTTTTGACAGTCTACATCCTTCGTTAGGCAAACGTTTGACATAATACATCCATGAGGACGAACGATGCAAATATTTTTCCGTTATCTTCTCACAAGGGATGTACTGTGTAAAAAAACCACAGGGATGTATTTTGCAAATATTTTATTTTTTATTTTTTTATTTTTTTAATTTTATTAATATTATTATTTTTTCGTTTTTTTATTTTTTTATTTTTAATTTTTTTTTTTTCAAAAGCTCCTTCCTCCTCTTTTCACCGCCCCCCATCCTATCTCTTTGATTCACTATTTACTTTTATCTGGCCTTTTTTTATATTATTAATAAAAAAAATTTGTTTTTTTATCTGTTTGATACGTTTTTTTCGTTTTTGTCCATTTTTCTCCGGCTTTATTATACGTTTTCGTACGTTTTCATACGGTTTCATCCTCTTTTATCAGTTTAAATATGTTTTGGTAAATTTTTATACGATTTTGTACATGTTTGTACGTTTTGGTACGTTTTTTATCCGTTTTTATACGTTTTTTTCTTCTGATTTGTCCGCTTTTGTACGTTTTCATCCTTATTGATTATTAGTTTTTATCCGTTTTATTTTTACGTTTTTATACTTTTTGTACACTGTTTTTTCGTTTTCGTACGTTTTAATATGTTTTTATACTTTTTGATACTGTACGTTTTCATCCTTATTGATTATCAGTTTTTATCCGTTTTTTTACGTTTTCATCCGTAGAAAAACGTAGAAAAACGAAATGTATCAAAAAGTATAAAAACATATTAAAACGTACGAAAACGAAAAAACAGTGTACAAAAAGTATAAAAACGTATGAAAACGTAAAAAAACGGATAAAAACTGATAATCAATAAGGATGAAAACGTACAAAAGCGGACAAATCATAAAAAAAGGTACAAAAACGGATAAAAAACTTATAAAAACGTACCAAAACGTACAAACATGTACAAAATCGTATAAAAATTTACCAAACCATATTTAAACTGATAAAAGCGGATGAAACCGTATGAAAACGTACGAAAACGTATAATAACGTCGGAAAAAAACGGACAAAAACGAAAAAAAACGTACCAAACAGATAAAAAAACAAAAAAAATTATTAATAATATAAAAACGGCCGATAATAATAATAATCATAATAATAATATTATTAATAATAATTAAAAAAAATTTAAAAATAATAATAATAATAAAAAAAATTCAAAAAAAATAAAATAAAAAATAAAATATTTGCAAAATACATCCCTGTGGTTTTTTTACACAATACATCCCTCGTGAGAAGATAACGAAAAAATATTTGCATCGTTCGTCCTCATAGATGTATTATATCAAACGTTTGCCTAACGAATGATGTAGACTGCCAAATTTTTTTAACATGGATGTATTGTGTGAGAAAGTTGAAACCCAGTTTACTCTTTGTAATTAGTCATCAGATGTGTTCAAATCTTTTGTGTTTAACGGGCCCACTTCTAATTACGGCACGGGGCCACCAATTATCACCACTACACACAAACATTTGCAAATATTTCCCGGTGAGGTTTTTAGAAAAGTGGTCTAATATTTCAATTTGTTAAGGCATTGTTTGTGGATATTGGGAAATGGAGACACTTTAATGCAAAGCAGTCCAATTTGGAGCCGATTATTGACCAATGCCAAGGATCGATGTTGTTTCCATGTGGGTAACGAGGACAAGACTTTGGCTCGAGCGATTACCAATAACTTTATTGAGCTTGGACAATTTGATAATCTGCTCGATATAAATTCTTTACTTTACAAAGAGGCTAAGTGGAAGGCAAGACAAGAAACTGCAACTTTTTTATACAATAATAGTTAATAATACTCTTGCATAAAGTCATCAACTACTTGTTTCTTTTGTTACAGGTTATATTTAATGATAGTTTCTTGAAGTCAATACGCGATATAGAAAACCTTGAATATAAAAAGGAAGTACATTCTCTACTGATGAGGTTATCGAGTGGGCAACGTGTGCATAGAGTTGATAAGGTTAGCCATGATTCTGTTTTGGTGAAGCAATCTCAGGTGAACTCTAAAGGGCTAAGTCTGGTTTGGGCTATCGACATTGAGAAGGTAAACAAGCAAAGCATGCAAGTTATACATGTTTGGGATATCTTACAAGGTACTGCGAACCTGCAACAACTGACAAGACGTATTAACAAGTTTTATAAACGTTATAGCGACAAAGAACTGAACTACTGCAAAGTAAAGCACTATGATGGGTATGTAATTTTCTATTTTCCAATTTCCATACAGTTTAACTGAAGCTATAGTAGTATACTGACAAATACGGAGTATTATTTCTATTTGTTTTTTTTAAAGGAATTTAGAGGTTCCAAAGATTTGGTCAAAGGTCGATGAGCAAGAGAACTTATCAAATCTAATGGCTTCAATGAGTTTGGTAAAGGAAGCTGGGTCTATAGCATCGTCGTCATCAGGGGCGGCTCAAGCCATCTGGAGGCCTAAAGTGAAGTTTTAAAATAAGGTTTTTTCAAATACTTATGTTAAGTTTTTCAAATGATTGTATTAATGGACACTTTAGCTACCCGAAAAAAATACTATTCAAATTTTAGAGTCAGTTGAAGATCGAAAAATAAAAGATGAGTACGAGAAAAAACCAAACTTCCTTGTTCTGACAATCTAGAAGCAGAGCGGTAAAAATTAACGTCTTGACAATCTACAAAGGACCTAATACGAATGGTTAACCGAATGTATGTTTTTTTCATGTTTGTTTGTTGAGAAAACAAGTTTTTTTGTTTATGTTTATATATTAAGATGTTAAACAAACGAACATATAAAAGTGGACATATAATTCATTTTCGTTTGTGCATGCTCATGCTTGCTTGTTTATGTTTAACTATTATTCTAAAATATTTCAGAGTATTACACATAATATTTACAAAATAAATGAACATAACATCCATAAACGGACAAATCATAAAACGTTCACAAACATAAAATGAACATATGAGACATTTGTTCGAATTTGTTCATTTATCTAGCTACATGAACGTTGTTTTTCATATTTATATGATCAATTTACATAATCGAACTTCCAAACCAAGGGTTCATAGAACGTTTGGTTATGTTACAATTCTGTTTAGATGTTATTTTAACATGTTTACATAATCAGAGGCTTAGTTGTTATTTTAACAAGTTTAGTACCGAAGGCTTAAAGATTTCCCATGTAAATGTGACTGTATGCGAGACGCCTTTAAAATCGAAGGCTTTAAAATGTTAAGGGTTTTTAATAGTGTTTGAGAAATTTCTTGCAAGTGATCTTAGCTTTTGGTCATCCGAAGTGTTAGGCTTTATTCTCCGTCCCTTAGTTGAAATAAGATAAAGCACAATTAGCTCACCCCGAGAGTTGAATCCGAGACCAAACTCCGGTGTAAGAATGAGTATATGTTTGGTATAGCTTTAGTGACCTATACATGACTAACCAATACAACCATCCATGGAGGCTGTGATAAATGATTTAGCAACTCTGGGGCTATTTGACGAGAAAATTGAGCAAATTCTCTTCAGATCGCCTCCGGTGAGACATGTACTTCTCACTGACCTGGAGGGTTTTAATGCCACACATTGTTAGGTGTCTGGATGAAAAGCAGGGATCTCAAGATTTGAATGAAACCCAACAACTTATCAAATATGGGTTCATCAAGGGTATAAATCTTAACTATACCAGATTGATTTTTAATGAAATCGTTGATAAGCGGAGCCCTAAAAAAGGAGGCAAGTATATCCTGTATACAAGATATATCTCCCTGATGATAGAGCACCAGCAGTTCATTAACCCTTATTGCGTCAAACGCTCCAACTTCCAGATGGGATCAACCACATAGGATGAAAATCCGTTGGCCTCTGAGGTGTACATTACACCTCATATGATCAAACTTATGTGGTAACCTAGAAGGACATCAGACTTCGATCACTTGATTTATGAAGTTGAATGCTGAAGGATCATCTAACAAGCCTTTGTTCGAGGCTAATGTTACTAATACCTCTCAGCTTGAAGCAATAACTCGCAAGAAGGTCAAGAGTAAGACATCAGAATCTAAGTCCAAACCCAACCCTTATACGAAAACCATGGATCAAAAATCAAAGAAAATAGTCTTTTATCTACACACTCAGGTGATGAGAGAGACTAGCCATGGCAACCCTGATAAGAACCTAGATTCCTCCATGCCTAAGGACTTAGGAAACCAGACTAAACCCTTAGCTACCGAAAAGGTAGCTGATGTACAATGAGGGGCAAAACAGGCAACATCCTTGCAATCTTAGAGCGTTGGGTGTAGTAACGCCGACAACGGCGTTGGGTTGCGTTGCCCGGCGTTACTACACCGTTGGCCGGCGTTACCCAACGGCGTTGGGCCCGGCGTTGGGGGTAATTTTTCTAAAAAAAAATTTCATTTTAACCCCCCAAACGGCTACTTTATATTTTACCTATTCCCCCCCCCCCCCTCAATTTTAAAAAGTTACACTTTAGCCCCTAACGGCTAGTTTTCAAAAAAAAAATCACTTTTACCCCCTCAAACGGCTAATTAAAAAAAAAATCATTTTACCCCCCACACAACTCACTATATATACAACACATTACCAAATACAAATTCACATACAAATTCACCACTCTTCAAATACAAATATACATCTTTTTAGCAATAAAAAAAATGTCCGAATTTCCCAACAACGGTTTTATGAATCTCCTCAACGCGTCGATGACGCCGAATAGTTCAACAAATACCACAAGAACACAACAACTTTTTATCCGATGACAACATCACAAGTCCGAAACCGTGAATTCCAAGATCTACACACAAAACCCACCATCATCACCAAAACTTCTCAATCACTCACTCAACCTCAACAAGTCGATTCCCAAAAAAAGGCGGTCGTAAGAAACAAAATCAAAAGGAAAAAAAAATGTTTGAAGACGAGTCCCAAGAGCCCGGTAGCAAGCGGCCGTTGCTACCGTCGAAGAAGAATTGCTTGCAACATGTTACGTGGCCGTTTCGGAAGATAATAACGTCGGAAGGTCACAAAAGCATGAAACGTTTTGGTATCGGGTTTTGAACGAGTTCAATTCAAAAAAATTTCAAAAACGTACAAAGGATATGTTGACTAGCAAATGACATACGTTGAATGCCAATTGCCAAAAGTTCAACGCCGCGTACAAACGGGCCAAACGTTTGGGGAAAAGTGGCGAAAACGATGTGGATTTGATGAAACGGGCTCAAAGTATTTACCGTGACGAGCATAAAGGGGTCTCGTTTTCTCAAGAAGATGCTTGGGCCATTTTGAAATTCCACCCGAAATGGGACGCACCCGAACAAGTTGACTTAACCGGAGACGTCCCCGGGGCTACCCAAGAGGATCTATTCGGTCACGATGCACGACCACGTCCGGCCGGCAAACCACGGCCCGCCAAGAAAACCAAATCCGACGCCACGGCGAGCACCGGTGGAAGTAGCGCGTCAACCCAATTCGGGGAGTTAATGGAGCAGGAGCTTCGTCTGAAACGGGAAGCCGCCGAAAGGGCTTTCGAAGCTCAAGCCGAAAAAGACCGCACACTCATGCGGTTGGAGGAGTTGAGGTTTCTAGCTACTAGCACCAAGGATTTGGACGACGACGACGCCTATTGGATCAAGAAGCAAAAACAATTAATCAAAAACAAAATGAGAAATGATTTGGGTGACGAGGACGACGAAGACGAGTAATCGTAATGTAAAATGTCCACTTGCGTCCAATTATAGCATGCATATGTTTCTCACCCCAAAACTTGTAAATCATTATAAATGTAAAACGTGGGGCTATGAACTCACCTCGAGTGAGTGAATCGATAATGTAAATCACAAACAAAAAAATGCGTCACGAATACGCCCAAATGCAACCTAATTAATTATAGGTCGTATGAGTACTAAGTACTTTGAATAACTAATACCGTATATAATTCTATATAGCTACATCACCATCTAATTGTATTTGTGAAATCATATTTATAAAGTAAAAACGTTTATAAATATCTCTTTAGTAAAAATGGCGTAACTTTATCGTTTTAAGTCCGTTTCTTACGTTTTTTATGTCCATGCTTTCGTATTAAGACGAGTTATCAAAATATTACATTTTCATATTTTAAGTCCTCTGGTGAACAGTAATTTTTACTGTTCATACACTTTTATAAATTTATTTTTATAAATTTAACTATCGTAAACTCGTAAACGTCATATCTTATTCGTTTTAACTCCGATTTTAGTGATTCTTTCGAGCACATCTTCGTAATTAAAAGTTTTATCTAACTAATGTATTTTCCAAAATGCATCTGAGATGAATAGTGATTTTTACTGTTCATAGTTTATAAAATTATTTTTATAAACTTTAATTATCGTAAACATGAAAAATCCATAACTCCTTCGTTATTGATCCAAAAATTATGATTCTTAATGTTTCAGAATCCTAAAAATATGTAATTTTTATGAAAAATAACCAACCATTTATATCAGATCTGAAAATCAAATAGTTTTTATAAAATTTCTTTTATAAAGGCGTTTATTATTGTATAACTTAAAATTAACGTATCTCCTTCGTTATAAATCGGTTTTTCAAGTTCTCTACATGCCTACAATCGTCATGACATGTAGTATTCTATAAAAATATAAAATATATATGTTATTTTCGAATTTCAAACAACCCCTTTTTATCATTTTGTTAAAATATGTTTAAAACTTGTTTTTATAAGTTTTTAATTTTGTAGCTTTGTTACAAGTCCTCTATAACTACTTATACCACATTTATTACATACTTAAGGTCCTTAGTCCATGATTTGTCCAAATATTGTCCAAGAATCACAAGATCCACAAGTCTACATACTTATTTGTTCATAATCTTTAATATGTAACTTTTTATACCATTACTTACATATACTTTATATAGATTAACCAACACTCATATAATGTATATACTTGCTTTATAACATGATCATAACATCAATATATCACATGACAAAGTTTACCAAAACCATAAACAAGAATAAAAACCATTTTACATCTCATTATGTTCCTTAGATGGTGATTAACTATATAACCATTATATACACATAAAATTATGAATGTAAAGAGATTAGGGTTTTTAGATAACCTTAATATGATGTAGGATGAAGGAATAAAAGATCTAAACACTAGTTTAGATAATAAACCCAAGCTTCTAATACAAAGAAAAGCCTAATTCTTATGAAACCCTAATCTTGTATTTTTCTTGCTTAACCCTTGTAAATGCTTAACCAAGCTTCCAAACCTTCTTGTATCACCTTAGACTTGATCTAGTTTACTTGCATACTGATTAAAATAAATTGTGTGAATTATTTAAGGGTTTGGGAGTTTGGCCGTGGGTTTGGGAGATAAAAGGAGAGAAAAGAGTGAAGTTTTTCTAGTGAAATGAGTTGTGTGAAGTTTACTTGCATAGTGTGGCTTTTGTAGCAAGTCTTAACTAGCTAATGGTTACATTAACTTAACCATGGTAAGACATTGGATGAACATTGTGTAAGAAACTTATAGGAGGGGGATTGGGCTCTTACAAGAGTTGGAAGATTGTAAGACTAGTTGGTAGGAAATTGCTTGTTGAAGTTTATAACATGTATTACATTACAAAGTCAAATTTGATAAATATCTCTTGTGTTTCATCTCTATATATCCGGACATATACATGTATATATAAGGAAATTTTGTAATTTTTGAGTATTGGGTATAATTGTGGGTATTTGGTTGAGTATAGATAGGTATTGGTGCTTCCGGGTATGCCTAAATGTATTTAATTGTGAAACGTAAACACTTTACGTGACAAATAAAAATAAAATATAAAAAGTTGATTATTACTTTCGTAAAAATAATATATTGCTTGCTTGACGTAAACCTTTAATTGTTTGATGCCCGTTTACGTTGAATGACAATTTTTAGCTTACGCGATTTAACTTAACGATAATAAATTAAAAGCAAACGCGTACAAGACTAAAAATAAATAGTGAAATAAATGACGTCGTACAATGACCTAAAACTCGGGGTGTTATAGTCTTCCCCCGTTAAATGAGTCTTGTCCTCAAGGCTTACGATGCGGTCTTTATGAAGAGCTGTAGATACTTCTTCCGGAATTGGTCTTCATGTTCCCATGTGAACTCAGGACCTCTTTTAGAGTTTCATCGAACCTTAATGATTGGAATGCAGCTTCATTTCAATTGTTTAACTTCATGATCCATGATCTCTACTGGTTCCTCAACAAAATGAAGCTTGTCATCAATATGGAGTCCATCCAACGGAACGGCTAATGGTTCGTCAGCGTAACACTTCTTTAAGTTGGATACATGAAACGTATTGTGAACCCTGCTCAGCTCTTGAGGAAGTTCAAGCTTGTAAGCAATGGCTCAAACCTTTTCCAACACTTTAAAAGGTCCAACATATCTAGGGTTTAGCTTCCTCCGTTTGCCAAAACGTACTACTCCCTTCCAAGGTGAAACCTTGAGCATAACTCTATCTCCAACTTGAAATTCCATCAGCTTACGCTTTAAATCGGCGTTACTCTTTTGTCGATCACGAGCGGCTTGAATTCTTTGCTTGATTGTTGTTTTCTCGGTCGTCTCTTAAAAACTATTCTTCTGGACAGTGAGTTGAACTTCTCTAACCTCGGCCCAACAAACAGGTGAACGACACTTTCGACCGTAAAGTGCTTCAAATGGTGCAGCCTTAATGCTAGCGTGATAACTGTTGTTATATGAAAAATCGACTAATGGCAAATGGCTAACCCAACCCTTTCCAAAGTCGATCACGCAAGCACGCAACATATCCTCGAGAGTTTGAATAGTCCTCTCACTTTGTCCATCAGTCTGCGGATGATATGCAGTACTCATATCTAAGCTAGTACCCAAAGCCTTCTGAAGTGACCTCCAGAAATTTGATGCAAACAAAGGGTCGCGATCACAAATGATTGAGATAGGTATTTCATGCCTCGTGACTACCACTTTCAGGTACATCCTTGCAAACTTCTCCATGGGATCAGTTTCCTTTATTGGTACGAAGATTGCGGATTTAGTAAGTCGGTCAACAATCACCCAAATGGTGTCATAACCTTGTGACAACTTAGGAAGCTTCGTGATAAAATCTATAGTGATATTATCCCACTTCCATTAAGGTATCTCGGGTTGCACTAACACACCGGATGGCCTTTGATGTTCAACCTTGACCTTAGCACATGTCAGACATTTGCTAGCGTAGGTGGCAATGTCGACCTTCATATTGGGCCACCAATATAGCTTCTTCATGTCCTGATACAGGTTGTCAGAACCCGGATGGATAGAGTATTTTGACTTGTGGGACTCATGCATGATCACAGTCCTCAAATCGCCATAATAGGGTAACCAACTCCTACCATTTAAGCATAGAGTTCAATCCGCCCGGGGTTCCAACTTTTCCGTTCTAAGTTTCTCTGGATCCTTTGAATTTTCAATCAACATACCTCCAACATCTTCGTTCTTGATGTTCTCCGATTTCCGTGCTTTAGTCTGAGCATTCAAAATTTGTTTGGAGAGATTCAAACCAATAGTCATGACTAAGGCTCGAACCCATAATGGCTTATTCCGTTCTTTACGGCTTAAGGCATCAGCCACTATGTTTGCTTTCCCCGAGTGGTAACATATTTCACAATCATAATTGTTGAGAAACTCTAACCAATGACGTTGCTTCATGTTCAGATCCTTTTGGTCAAGAATGTGTTGTAAACTCTTGTGATCTGTGAACACCGTACACTTGGTTCCATACAGATAGTGCCTCTAAATCTTTAGAGCAAACACCACTGCACCAAGTTCCAAATCATGAGTCGTATAGTTCTTCTCATGAATTTTCAATTGGCGTGATGCATAAGCAATCACCTTCTCTCTTTGCATCAACACAGCGCCCAAACCTTTGATCGAAGCATCGCAGTATATGATAAAATCTTCGCTTCCTTCAGGTAAAGCCAGAATTGGTGCACTACACAACTTCTGCTTAATCAGTTGAAACGCTGCTTCTTCCTTGTCACCCCAATCAAACTTAACTCCTTTCTGAGTAATCTTGGTCATTGACTTGGCGATCTTCGAAAATCCTTCGATGAATCTTTGGTAGCACCCAACAAGACCTAAAAATTGGCGAATCTCCGTTGGTGTCTTAGGAGATGCCCAATCTTTTATGGATTCGATCTTGGCGGGGTCCACGTGAATGCCTTGACTATCAATCACGTGGCCGAGAAATTGTACCTTGGGAATCCAAAATTCGCATTTAGAGAATTTAGCGTACAACTCCTCTTTCTTAAGTAATTCCAGAATTGCCTTAAGATGTTCTTCATGTTCCTTCTTGTTCTTGGAGTAGATAAGGATATCGTCAATAAAGACAATCACAAACCTATCCAAATATGGCTTGCACACCCGATTCATGAGATCCATAAATACCGCCGGTGCATTCGTCAAGCCAAATGGCATAACCTGGAACTCGTAATGACCATAGCGAGTTCTGAATGCCGTCTTTGGAATATATTCTTCACGTACTCGAAGCTGGTGATAACCTGATCGCAAGTCTATCTTAGAATAAACAGTGGATCCTTGTAGTTGATCAAATAAATCGTCGATCCTTGGGAGTGGATAACGATTCTTCACCGTTAGCTTGTTCAGCTCTCGGTAGTCGATGCACATTCGAAATGATCCATCCTTCTTCTTGACAAATAAGACCGGAGCTCCCCAAGGTGAGGAAATGGGTCTTATGAAGCCCTTGTCAGAAAGTTCTTGGAGTTGGTCAGACAATTCCTTCATTTCAGATAGGGCCAATCGATAAGGTATCCGTGCTACAGGTGCAGCACCAGGTGTCAAATCGATTTGGAATTCCACTTGTCGAGTCGGAGGAAGACCCGAAAAGTCTTCAGGAAATACTTTAGGAAAATTTTGAACGATCGGTACGTCCTCAAGTCGCTTCTTCTCTGACTTGTCTTTAGTCTTCTTTGTAGTAACATGTGCCAAAAAGATAGGACATCCTTTTAGCATGTACTTCTGCATTTTAGTGCACGAGATGATGTTTAAACGAGTCTCGTTTCCCTGGTCGCTTCCATCACCATGAACAATCAATGTTTCATTTCCCTAGAGAATACGAACGATTTTCTCGGCACAAACAATGACAGCTTGGTACTTTGCCAACCAATCCATACCATTTATGACGTCGAGACTACCAAGTTCTACGGGCATTAAGTCTATGGGTGATTTAAGAAATTTAATGTACAACCCCGAATGATAGCGTTTAACCCAATTATTCTCTCGTCAGCTAGTTCAACATCATAATAATGATCTAAGGTAAATGATGTGATATCAATTTGGGAGCTAAATGCAGTAGACACAAAGCTTCTATCAGCACCGGTATCAAATAAGACAGAAGCATAGTGGTTGTTTAGAAGGAACGTACCCGTAACAACGTTTGAGTCTGGGTTTGTCCCTGCACGGCCTACCGCATACACTTACGCTGGAGCATTGCCATTTCCAACTGGGTTACCACGGTTGTTATTCTTCAGCTTTGGACAATCCCTCTTGAAATGTCCTTGGGTTCCACATTCATAGTAAGTAGGTTTCTGACCTGCCCTAGTGCCCCTCTGATTGTTACTAGCATTAGTATTTGCAGGACTCCTACAGTCGCGGGCCAGATGGCCAACTCTGTTGCACTTGTGGCATCTAGGATCACATGGACCATCGTGGTGATAGTTGTATTTAGGACACAAAGGTTTAGATCCTCCATAAGGTTTCTTCTCACCAAATCCTGCAGTGTAGGCCCGACCAGTATTCTGTCTCTTGTTTTGTTGTTGTTGTTACTGTTGTTGGTTATCATCTTTCTTTCTTTTGTTCTCTGTCTGACATTCAGCAAAAGTATAGATTTTCTTATCTATCAGTTCAGTTGCTATTTCAATCGCCTCTTGCATTGTCTTAGGCTTTGATGCTACTACACTTCCGTGGATCATGTCGGGCAAACCACCGACATATCTCTCAATCTTATCCGACTCTTCAGGAAACATTCTAACATGCATCAATGCCAGTTCCTGAAAACGCTGGTTGTAACCTATCACGTCGGTACCTTTTACCTTCAAATTCCATAACTCAACCTCGAGCTTCTTAATCTCGCCCCTCGGGCAGTACTTGTCAGTCATCTTCTTTTTCAGGTCTGTCCAAGTCATTGCATACACAACATCATGACTAACAGTCCTAACGTAGGAGTTCCACCACGTTAGTGCACATGCCAGAAGAGTAAAAGTGGAAAATTTGATTTGGTTTTCCACAGAGCAGTTGCTTATACCGAACACAATTTCCATTTTCTCAAACCATTGAGTCAATTCGACAACTCCTTCTGTGCCTTTGAAATTTAGAGGTTGGCACTTCATGAAGTCTAGGTAAGTGAACTCTCTAGCAACTCGTTCTGTCCTTCTAACACCCGTTCTCGAATTATGGCTGTCATCGCTATTTATGTTTCTGTCAGCATCATGTGCTGCCAAAGCATCAGTAACGCCTTGGTCAATCATTGCCTTAAGTTGCTCATTACTCACAGAAGTAGTGGCAGTGATAGCGGCGGGGTTGGCTCTGGTGGTTCTTTTTGGTGCCATTTTCTTCAATCACAAGAAACTATAATACCCGTTAGATTTCATAAAATCATAGCCATGACATGACATATACACAATAAGTAAGATGAGATCACAACACACAGTGAAATATACAACTGAATTGAAATTAACAATGGTGTAGCTAAATCAAAATTCATTCATAATAAATTCGATTACAGACATGACATAATACGTCCCTTCCATATATAATCTGGAAAACATACATGACCTGATTCGGTTACAAAATAATCACTACTCTTAGGTTACAAGATAAAATATAAACAACCTAAAGCCTTACTAGCCGGGAGTTACCCCGTAATACTTAGTAGGCTATATACAAAATAGCTACGACATAACAAATCTAAGAACTACTACCGGCATCCTCTGGTACATCGGGCTGTGCTGGACCGCTAACGGGTCCCTGCTGAGTCTGAAGTGCTGTCACCTGTGTCTACAGTGTCCTCATCAGTGTCAGTGTCTCCATAAGCTATGCCTGTCCGGTGCGGTTTGCTGCCCGCAACCATGCAATCTCCGCCTGCTGTGCTAGCACTATAGTCCACAGTGTTGTCACCTCAGCACGGGCGATATCACTAGCATCCATCGACTGTACCCAAGCCTCAAGAGAAAGGCTGGCCTCAGTTTCCATCAGTCTAGCAGTGCGAGCATGAGCGCGTCTGTCTCTATACAGCATGTTGAGCCAACCGCTCATCAATGACCTATCATCCTGTGCATCATCCAGTCTCCCATAAATCTCATCAGTATCCTGTCTAACCGTAGTGACAAAGTCTGTCAACCTCTGACCCAACTCTGACTCATCAGTCGCTGGTGCCTCCGACATGCCCTCAATCATCTCATCCCAAGTGTCTGTAATCCCATAACCAACCTCTCTCTCTGGGTCTCTCCTAATCTCATCATCCAAAGTAGCAACAAATCCATAGTCTGCTCTAAAACCTCCAGTGGGTCTAGCAGTGGGAGCATATGAACTCTCACCGACCTCATATCTCGGACCTAGAGCAGTACACAACCTCTTCCGAGGTGGCAATGTAACCTCGGAAACACCTTCTCCACAGACAGTAGAGGGAAGAAGCAAAGGTGGTGATGGAGTAGGTAATGGTATAGGTAGGAGGGGTGGTGTCCCTGATGGTGGTGTACTCGATGGTAGTGGATGTGAAATAGATGGTGACTCGGCTCTCAACTGGATCATAGCAGCTAAGTAGGACTAGCAGGTAGTGGTGGAGGTGATACAATTACTAGTGATGATACTAGTAGTGGTAGTGAGGGAATCTAAGGTAGTGGTGATGACAATGGAGAAAGTGGTGATGATGGAGGTGATGGTATGGCAAGAAGTCTGTCAATCTCTGCCTCAGACTAAAATGGTATAGGTGGCTAATCTCGGATAGACATCCTAGCAGTAACATGGTGTACAGGTGGTGGGACAGAGTCGGTCGGAGATGGGTGCTCCTCCTCTTCCTCCTTATCCTCGTCCTCGTCCTCCTCAACATCGTCATCATCCTCGTCATCGTCTCCTCCATCGATAGGATAATCATCGGGGTCCTCCTCAAGATCCTCCTTAAGATCGGAGTCTGCAATGTATCATAGTGAGTCGGCAGTAGGTGAGACAACAACAGGAAGTGGCTACTCCTTAGCTGGAAACACCTCATCCTCCGGTGGCATAAACTCTGGGTATACAGGCTTCGGAACAAACTCTA
This sequence comes from Tanacetum coccineum, assembly GCA_026074375.1. NCBI lineage: Eukaryota > Viridiplantae > Streptophyta > Magnoliopsida > Asterales > Asteraceae > Tanacetum > Tanacetum coccineum. Next base: position 25,252 of record BQNB010032060.1, read on the forward strand.
GTGAAGGTGGTGCCTGCTCTGGCTTCTCAGGGCCAGGCACATAATCCGGTGATGGTGGGGCCTGAAAAGCGGCCACCACATAAGCATACGGGTCCTCTGGCATCATGGGTAGTCCATTGACTCCTGGTGATTCTATGTCTGACAGATCCTCGAATGGACTAGATACCTCCGTGTAAGTGACCGTGGAATCCTCTGAATCCGACATGACAATATCTGAAAATTAAAAGTAGCTTATATAAGTATTAATATAAGAAGCTTATAGTAATATACATAGTATTTTATAACATGTATATCAATCATGAATGCATCTAGTCTAACCAACTAATGCAACAACTAGTGTATGTATGTCCTGTGAAAACCCCTTTGTATGAATGCAGTGTTTGAAAATGGTTATAGTCTAGCAAAAACATTTGACCTGGTTCTCTATAATCCTGGCTCTTGATACCAATCTGTAACACCTCCAAAATGGATCGCAGCGGAATATAGGTCTAAGGGTGGTACTTCATAGATCAATAACACAAGATATATATAAGAACGACCAAAAAGTCATTTAAAACCGATATATTGGATTTAGTAAAGTATTTGTTACAAAAGCCCGAAGCTTCAATTGTTTAAAACACAAATTACAAAGATTCTAGTCCATAACAAATGTTTTCCAAAATGTAATGCAACCAAATCTTTATGCATATGACATCCAAAATATAACCACCAATGTATCCTTTGCACCTTGTGCCTTATTGACCTCCTGAAAAACATTGCTTTAAAACGTCAACAAAAATGTTGGTGAATTCATAATTTTGTAAAATGTATAATGTAGGACCGCAAGATTTCCCCATGATAATGCAACAGATGCAAACATCACAAAATGTAATTACGTTTCCCTAAGCTCATGACACTGATGCTCGACATGTGAATTGCAATATAAATTGTCAACATTGCCCGTGATGATGTTCTAACCCGCAACATCCCAAGTCCAACATGGTATACGTTCGTTGTCTAGCAAACTGGCACAGTGATCATGACTCACCCGGATGGGGATGCCAATCCCAAATAGATCTATTTATAACATTCGCGCTCACAACAAGTAATTGACAGTTCATGATAATGGGCTCAGAGGGTTGTCGCTACTTAGGCAAACACATAATCGTAATGTAAAATGTCCACTTGCGTCCAATTATAAAACATGCATATGTTTCTCACCCTAAAACTTGTAAATCATTATAAATGTAAAACGTGAGGCTATGAACTCACCTCGAGTGAGTGAATCTATAATGTAAATCACAAACAGAAAAATTCGTCACGAGTACGCCCGAATGCAACCTAATTAATTATAGGTCGTATGAGTACTAAGTACTTTGAATAACTAATACCGTATATAATTCTATATAGCTACATCACCATCTAATTGTATTTGTGAAATCATATTTATAAAGTAAAAACGTTTATAAACATCTCTTTAGTAAAAATGGCATAACTTTATCGTTTTAAGTCCTTAGGTGAATAGTAATTTTTTTTGCACAGAACTAACCATGTTGTAGGTTAAACTTTCAAGGATCCGCTATAAACCAAGGAAAATAACCTAGAGGATTCAACAATCATAAAGGATTGAAGTAGGCAAATAAACTTCACTAGGGATGATGCAAGCTCGTCTTTTTGGGATGAATGAAGTTAAACTCCAAGGACACACCCTTTTTGCTTTGACAAAAGGGGGAGAAGAGTGTAAACGAAGAAGGTAATGTAAAGGTAGTAAGCGGATACAAGTAACTTTACATCTTACGATATATTACGTTTACACATTTGTTTGTCATCATCAAAAAGAGGGAGATTGTTAGTGCAAATATTACGATATTTAATCTACACATTCTCTTTTGTTTTGATAATGACAAACATGTAACTTGTAATACATAACGTAAAATGTACAAGTTACTCGTCATGATATTTTGTCTCAACATACATCAACAACTCTCGACGTCTCGAATCCTCGTATGTTACAACACAGGTTCGTACATGTTTGTTATGTTGCATTATGATCAAACCTCATTTCACATTTGCATCTACAAGTATTTTATTTAAACAAGTAAACTTTATTTTGACAAGCACCCAACTAGACATTTTACTTTACAAAAGTTTACTTACACTTTAAATATACAAGTTGTTTTTTACTTTAGGAAAATAGAATAGAAAATGACTTTTTACATCATGCATTACATCATCTAAATCTGGAAAAAAAATCTCTCCAAGATTACATAAGATCTTTCAAGATTTTACAAATCAAAATTTAGATTTTGTTACTGTAGGTCGGATCCGCCGGTGCCATTGGGCTTTCAAGCCGGTGCCATTCCAACACTGTCGCCGCTGCCATTTAGCTTTTTCTATAAATAGAGGAGTTTTTCCACTCCATTTTTCATCACTCAAAACATACTTTTTCACCCCTTTTACACACACTTTCTCTCTAGTTTTAGGACATTTAGATATGTAGAAACACACTCATTAATCACTTCAAATTTGCATATGATCATAATGCTTCTAACTTTCATTTTGTTGTAAGCATAGTTCTATGATGATCCACCAAAGCAAGCCTTGAAGATCTTGCCCTTTCCATCCACCACCAAGCATATACTTATAAAGATCCACATAATTAGAGATTTCATCATCATCATCATCATCATCCATTTGAAGGCTTCCATTAATGGAAGTTTATTTAGATTAGGCATTTGTATCCATTAGACACATTGTCTTGGATCATCATTATAATCATATTTTGTATCACAAAATAGGATTAGATGGTTTATGTGTTTGTGCCATAAAACACATGATTTGTTGTGTTGGGTTTGGGTTGGTTCTACCCGGTGTGTAAGGACTCGGTATCTAGCTTTGTACCGGATAAAGTGTAAGCGATGATGGGTTGGTTCTACCCGGTGTGTAAGAACTCGGTATTTAGCTTTGTACCGGAAAAAGTGTAAGCAACGTTGTGTAAGGTTTTCTCCGCCAAGAAGGGAGCTTGTTGATCTAGTGAAGTAACTCTCAAGTTGGGTACTTGGGGAGTGGAGTAGGGCGGAGAGGAGCTCCGTGACCGAACCACTATAAATCATCGTGTCCGGTTTGCATTTCCTCTTACATCTTGCATTACCCTTATTTACATTTATGCTTGCATAATATGCTTGTTGTATGTTGATTGTGATCATGAATGCATCGCATAGTCTAAACATCTTTGTTGCGGAAAAGTTAAGGCTTAGTACGTGTGAGCTTTGTGTTTAGACTATCGTTTAATGTACTCTTGATGTTTATGATTGTGTTGTGACTACTTGGTTATTCTATGATTTCATATAGACATGAATATGTTTGGTACTTTTCTTATTACGTCGCGATTGATCGGGGATTTGATACGAAAAGTTTTTGATTTTTAAACAAAAACGTATTCACCCCCCCTCCTCTACGTTTTCCACATAGTATGTTTAGTTTGGTAAAGATGGTGGAGGTGGTGGAATGATAATTTTAGGTGGTTGTGAGAGCATGTGTTCAATATATGAAAACATATATTGAAGTTTATCTCTCAATCCAAATATGAGAGTACGATGATGAATGGACAAACTTTTGCTAGGTTTATTAAGGGGTCTCTTCTCCCTGGACTTTTAAGTGTTTGACTAAGCTTATATAATGGGCTTTATGAGTTTATTAGCTTATATGTGTTAAATAGCGAATAGTGTTTTGTTAAGCTTAAATGACTGGCTTATGAGCTTATATAAGGGGGTTATGGTAGCCCTACTTTTGTGGCTTTATAAAAAGGGGTGGGCTTTATATAAGAATATATTCTTAAAGACCTTTTATTCTTCATTATTAATTTCCCTCATTTTATTTTATGTACTTTTCTGTCATTTTTAACTTATTTATTGTATAAGCTAAACCAAACACTTAGCAAAGGCTTATGAGCTCATGATATATAAGCCATAAGCGGCTTTTATAACATAAGCATAAGCCCAATTTCATAAGCTTGCAAACCCCTATGTAAGAATGTAGATGCCCTATAATTTTAATTCCTTTATAAGACTGTGTTACTTAACATCGAACCGGATCAAACCAGATCGAATATGAGAGAAAGGACTAACTGATGACGCACAGAAATATGATCAGTACGTTCCGATCATAATCTTTTTTGCTCATCCCTGTTGATAATAACATCATTTAAATAAACTTAAAAACCCATAGGTTGTCGTTGGCGGCATCTAAAACTTAATTTAAATTGTGAAACATACATATAAAAGCCATGTTGAACATGTCATTTTCTAGTGTTTCAAAACTGGTGAGCTGATATTAAAACCAAATTTGAGACTAGTGTCAAATCAGACCAGTCAATCGAATGATCATTGACTAAAAAGATACGGAGTATTAACTTTCCGCAATGTGGATTTAAAACAGAAGAATGCTAAATAATTTTTATAAAATGAGATAAAACAAAAAGTTAATGGAGGAAGTAACGATTGGCCCTAACGCTGCCATGCCACATCATTGTGTGAAATCTTTTTTTAAATGTTATGTGGTTATAGCAAATAGGGCTGTGAGCAAAACAACCGAAACCAATCCGAACCGACAAACCGAGCCGAGCCTAATCGATCGAAACCGAACCGACCATTTTCGGTTTGGTTTTCGGTTTTGCATATTTATTGTTTTCTGTTTCGGTTTTGCTCGGTTCGGTTTAGATTAAAACCAAGAAAAATACGCCTAAACTATCTATTCGGTTCGGTTTAGCTCGGTTTCGGTTTAGCTCGGTTTGGTTTTGGATTCATGTTTTCCTCAAGGTCGGTTTTCGGTTCGGTTTAGTTCCGTGTTTATGGTTCGGATTCGGTTTTGACACGATGCTGGGAGGAGCAACTTTTTGAAAACATGACACAGTTTAAATTCAAACAACAACTGACCAACGTATAATTTTAAAAGTAACTACCATAGATTTTCTTAACAAAGTTTTACATAACACCCATGTCTCAATTCGTCATATATATATATATATATATATATATATATATATATATGCTCTATATATATATTATATATATTATATATATATTTATTTATATATATATATATATTAATATATAATATAATATATATTTATTTATATATCTATATATTTATATATTTATATTTATTATATATTATATATATATATATATATATATGACGAATTGAGACATGGGTGTTATGTAAAACTTTGTTAAGAAAATCTATGGTAGTTACTTTTAAAATTATACGTTGGTCAGTTGTTGTTTGAATTTAAACTGTGTCATGTTTCAAAGAGGTTTGCTCCTCCAGCATCGGGTCAAAACCGAACCGAACCGATAAAAACGGAACTAACAGAACCGAAAAACCGCCCTTGAGGAAAAATGAATCTAAAACCAACGAGCTAAACCGAACGAGCTTACACACGACCGAATAGATAGTTTAGGCGTATTTTTCTTGGTTTTAATCTTAAAAACGATCAATACAAAACCGTAGCAAAACCCGGAAACAGAAAACATAAAATATGCAAAACGAAAAAACCAAACCGAAATGTCCAGGTTCGTTCGGTTTCGATCGATTAGGCTGGCTCGTTTGTCGGTTCGGTTTGGATTTTCGGTTGGTTTTGCTCCGCCCTATTGCTATTACCACATTACATTTAAAAAAAGAATTTCACACAATTGTTGTGGATGCAAGCGTTTAGGGCACTCGTTATTCCTCCATTTACTTTTTGTTTCTATCTCCTTTTCTAAAAATTATTTAGCATTATTCTGTTTTAAATCCACATTGCGAAAGTTAATACTCCTTATCTTTTTAGTCAATGATCTTTCGATTGTCTGGTCTGATTTGACACTTAGTCTCAAATTTGGTTTTAATATCGTCAACATTTTGAAACACTAGAAAATTACATGGTTCATCTGGCTTTTATATGTTTGTTTCTCAATTTAAATTAAGTTTAGATGCCGCCAACGACACTATGGGTTTAGTTTATTTGAAAATGAGTTATTATCAACAGGGACTGAGCCGTAATAGATTTATGGTTCGGATAGGTACTGATAATATTTCGGTTTCTTGGCGGTCATCAGTTTGTCCTTTCTCTCATATTCGATCTGGTGTGATCCGGTTCGATGTTAAGTAAAACCAGTCATTATAAAGGAATTATAACTAGGCATCTACATTCTTACTTAGGGGGTGTTTGGCTAAGCTTATGAATTGGGCTTTGTGCTATATTATAAAAGCCACTTATGGCTTATATATCATGAGCTCATAAGCCTTTGCTAAGTGTTTGGTTTAGCTTATACAATAAATAAGTTAAAATGACAGAAAAGTACATAAAAATAAAATGAGGGTAATTATTAAATGAGAGTATAAAAGTCTTTATAATATATTCTTATATAAGCCCACCCCTTTTTATATAAGCCACAAAGTTTGGGCTTACCATAACCCCCTTATATAAGCTCATAAGCCCAGTCATATAAGCTTAACAAAACACTTAGTTTCGGCTTATTTAACACATATAAGCTAATAAACTCATAAGCCCATTATATAAGCTTAGTCAAACACCCCCTTATAAACCTAGCAAAAGTTTGTCCATTCATCTATCTGGGATAAACTCATTTCATTAAGTTTCATATCCAACCACTTCTTTTGGCGTTTTACCAATCTCACTTCGAGGAGCAAGTAACCCAATAAAATTCCGTCAATCAGGGGCGGAGATAGGGGGTTCTCAAGGGTGCACGGGAACCCGATGAAATTTTGTCGCGTAGTGTATATATTTGCTAAAAATCTCTATTTCATCAAAATGAACCCGGTCCCAAAATTATGTGTTACATAAATATTTGTTTTATCTAATTAGTCAAATATGCTAAAATTTTAGTTTTTCATAATATTTGTGGAAAACGTAGAGCGGGGGTGAATACATTTCTGATTAAAATTTAAATTTTTTTGTATCAAATGGTCGAACAAACACGACATAATATGAAAAGTATCGATTATAGTCTACGGCTATATGTATAATGGAGACCAATAAACAAGCAAGCAGCATAAGCATCAATCCACAGCATAAGCATAATTAAAACATAAAGAAATAACGATATGTAAAGAGAAAGCAAACCGAACACGAAGGTTTATAGTGGTTCGGTCACGGAGTTCCTCTCCGCCCTACTCCACTCCCCGAGTACCCAACTCGAGAGTTACTTCACTAGATCAAGACGTTCTCTTATCGGCTGGAGGGAAAACCTTACACATGTCGATTAACACTTTATCCGGTAATAAGTTTATTACGTGTATAACACGGGAGAACCAACCCTACATCGCTTACCCTTTATCTAATACAAACTAAATACGAGTTCTTACACATCGGGTTAGAACAAACCCAAAAACCATTTTATACATCAATGAAACATTATTCTAACCCGCTAGAAAATAAAACCCATATAACCTTTACATATTACATGGTGTTTGATTGATAAATGCAAATGAATGAATGATGATCTAAATGAACTTCCATTGATAGAAGTCTTCAAATGGATGAATAACATGAGATCTCTAGTCTTGTAGATCTTCTTATGTTATATGCTTGGTGATGGGATGGATATGGCAAGAATTCTTGCTTCAGTGGATTGTGTATGCAAGATCTCGATGCTTGATTCGGTGTGGATCATTTACATTTCGGTTATATGCCTTACAAACAAATGAGGAGTTAAGAAGCATAATGATTCATGGGGATTTATGGAGGAATTATCTACAGATCTAAATGTGTTAAAATGGTGAAAAAGTGTGTTAAAAGTGGTTAAAAACAGATTGTAAATGCTCCTCTATTTATAGGAAAAAGCGGATGGAACCGGTTCTACTGTTTCAAAAGGAACGGCTTGTAAATCAAAGGGTCCGGCGACGCTCCCATGGGAACGGCTACACGTTAATCAGATCCATAAATCTTTTGTAATCTTTAGTAAAAAAAGTCTTTTTTATTTTATTTTCTTTAGTTAACTTTGTATATTTTATAACATGAAATGTGCAAGTTAACTATTGTATACTTGCTAAAATATTTGTATAAAAATACTTATAAATGCAAAATGTGAAATAAGGTTTGATCATAATGCAACATAACAAACATGTACGAACCTGTGTTGTAACATACGAGGACTCGAGACGTCGAGAGATGTTGATGTATGTTGAGACAAAATATGATTACGAGTAACTTGTACATTTGACTTTATGTATTACAAGTTACACTTTTCTCATTATCAAAACAAACAAGAATGTGTAGATTAAATACCGTAATATTTGCACTAACAATCTCTCCCTTTTTGATGGATGACCAAAATTGTAAACGTAATATTTAGTATATGTATAGTTACTTGTTCCCCGTAATACCTTTTACCATACCTTCTCCGTTTACACTTTTCTCCCTTTTTGTCATAAACAAAAAAGGGTATGTTGTCCTTGAGTTTAAATTCAATTTCTTTCCTCAAAAAGGCGAGATTGCATCATCCTTTGTGGATAGTTAAAAAATGGTCCTACTCAACGCCTTATGTTGTTGCATCCCCTAGGTAATTGTCCTTGGTTTATTATGGGTCAATGGATCAAATTTAAAAGCTTAACCTACAAAAATGTTAGTTTCGTGCAACATATAAAAATATATAACTATATGATGAGGAAAATGACATCTTCCTTTTGGTCAAAGCAAAGAAATGATTGTCGAATAGTAAAAAATGATGAGAATGCGGGCATGCTCCCCTTGACGAGTACTCCCTCTTGTTGAGGCGCCAAGATACAATTAAAAGGCTACAAATAAAAATTAGTGCAAACACTAGATTCGTCTTGGACGAGTAAATATATAAACATGTGGTATATAAGATGCATGTATATGAAAGCTCGCCGGAGCTCCTTTGTCAGGGTCGTCAATTATGATCCTACAAACAATAGATTATGAAATAATAGCTTTTCGTTCGTAGCAAATATGTCCTATTTACAATGAGTGTATTAACGACCTATATTGATTTCTTGACGAATGCTCCCTTGCGCAAAGGCTATGTCAAAAATGAACTACAAAATGGAAAAATGATGGCCGCAAACTTCATCCTTAGATGATGTTAGTATATACAACAAAGTGGTATATGCTTGTACCTACAAAGGAAATTAATATTGCAAAATGTTCGGAGACAAGTATGCCATATACCGCACCGTGTATATGAGAGAACTAAAAAGAGTGATATGAAAAATGCAAAAATTCGTTCGTGGCAAGAATGCCATACACACTAAATTGAATGTTTGAACCTACAAAAAAAATTACTGCAATATATACTTCATCTTTTGATGAAGTCATATATAATAAAATGTATATATGATGCAATATGATTTTCTAAGACTAGAATGCAGTATGATTTTCCAAAAGAAACTTCTAGAAAAGTAAATTAGAGGAAGGATAAACTAAAAGGTATAATCCTACTACTTGCATCATCATGGTTGGTTTTTGTGGCGAGGTTGTTAAAGGTTGTAAGGATGTGTTTGAGAATAAGACGTATTTCGTTACGAAATTCACTTGGCTTTTGAAAAAAGAGGCTTATGAGTGTCGGGATATGTGGAAGGTGATTTAATCTTCATTGGTTGTGAGTTACTAGTAGGTTGTGGTTATGTTGGTGGTAGCGGAAAGATTCATGATGATTCTTCTTGTAAGAAGAGGACTAGTTGGATGGACTCAATATTGATAGAAGTAAAAGGGTTCTTACTCACTAAACCTTACCTTGTTGGTTGATGAGGCAATTGAGGTGATAGAAATGATGACATTGTGAGTAGTGAAATATGAGGCGGAAGGTGGTGATGACAATGCAAGCAACTATCAATATATGCTTATTAATAAAGTGGATACGATGATCATGTATGAATATGTAATGAAAAATATGAATCAAAGAATGATATGTGCGAATGAGCACATTAGCTTGTAAAGTTATCGATCCTTATTGACCTACATAATTCATATGGGTTAGTTTTGAATGTTAATGCAAAATGTAAGAATATCATTTTGCAACATGATAGCTCAAACATTTATATCGACAAATACGAAAGAAACTTATTCAAGTATTATTACACGAAAGAGTTAACAAGTAGGCATATAGATAGACAAATATGCAATCAAAACACGTTCGCAAATAAACACAAAGATAGGAATACTCTTAAGCTAAGCGAAGAGGAGGACAAATGTTGCAACTAGCTTAAAATGTCATAATACATGTTCGAAAAATATTGGATGATTCTATGAGTTTTAGAAGGACTTAAGAGCTAGATAAGTCAAAACTAACTATTGGGCGACCTTAATACAAGTATAAATAACCTAATTAAAGTGTTGGACACAAAAGTTAACTACCCCAAACGGCAAAAGTGCCTTCTGTAGAACCGGCAGCGGCGGTTCCATTGGCTCAATGGAACCGGCCAATGCTGCAAAAGGAACCGGCTGATGCAGCCTTGGTTCCTAAAATCAAAAATCCTCTAGTAGTGATCAAAATGAATTCAAACCCTGATTTTCACTTATATTATTAATCAAATGGTCATACTAAAAGGCTCATGCATAAGATTCAACGCTTATACCCTATACATTTTGATTATGCCAAACGCTCCTTAATACAACAAGTAAAGAATAATCAGAGAGCACAAATCACATAGAGCAAACCTTCAAATTAAATGATCTAGTTCATTAGACAACAAGCAATAATCTAAACATAAGACGAGCGAAGGGGGAAAAGGGGGAGAAATAATTTATACAGACTGTCCAAATAGTTCAACCAAACACAAGCATAATGAGGAAGATGATTTTAGATTAGCAAATCGATTGCACTAACAATGACACGAAGGATACTGATTATATGCTTGTCTCTTATTGAATTTGAGTTCGCTTATTTGTGAAAAATAAGTATCAACCGTGTTATATTGCTCCATCGCTTGTTTGTCAATTTTGGTTCTTAATTAAAACAATACGGTTTCAAAAGGAAGATCCTAAACTTCTACAAGTATACTAAAGAAATGCTTTGACATAACATAGATGCACACGAAGCAAATAAAATCATGCGGAAATGTCATATAAGGAGCAACACGAGAAGATCATGTAAACCATGTTCAAGCATGTGAAAGTTAGACCATCATACGGATAGATATAAGAAATGCCAACAAGGAACAAGAACTACCAAACACAGAAGCCTAGACATATTCATATCAAAAATCACCATGTATTAAAATGAAAAATAATGAGATCATACAAGACATCATATAAAAGACACAATTACTTCTAATGCAAGCATCATGTAAATCATGTTTATTCCTTGACATATAGTAACACAAAAAAATGAAATAAAACCTCTCTACGCTTTATGCATTTTTCAATTGATCAAATTGTTACCAAATTACTGAGATAATGACAAAGCAAATAATTAAACAAGAACATATAATCAACACATGAGTATGCAAAGCATGTTGTTACGATAAATTAACAAAGGAAGGGTCATATTTACAACTAGTATAGAAAGCATATCATTAGTGATGTTTGGGAGATGGAGAGCAAGATGGTGAACTAGTGGTTATAGAGGATTGACAAGATGAAATGACACTGTCAAAAATGTGTAGATAATTTTAATGAAGTATATTTGAAACGTCCCCCCTTTTTTTGGCAAGACTAAGAATGTTTAAAACCTTAGGCGGAAACGCCATGATCAAAAATTGACCTTTTGTTAAAAAGTTGAGAAAAATATTTTACAAATCCATTGAGACCATATTTTCATAAAACAATTTTGAATGGGTCATCATACTATCGTTCGGGCTATCGTAATCTAGAGGTCATGTAGTGAACGTATGAGGAGCCAGGACACTTTAAATCGTAAATCCACAACTCGTCGATACGACACCCCGGAGAGGCCTCATATGATTATGAAATTCCCTAGTAATATAGTACTTGGTATTTATAAGTTATATGTGAAAGAGTAATTAACAAGAGCTTCCGGAATTTATTCTTAAAATACATGCTTAAATATCGAAGACACACTTGGTCAAAATGAAGCGCGGAATCGTTCTTTATGGGTTTTGCCAAACACTAGTGTTGACCCGTATTAACCAAAACAATAATTTATTACTTTGATCCGTTTTGAAAAATACTTTTAAAACTAAAACTAGACATCATTACATTTCATCTTTGCTTGAGTATTTCGGATGAAACATTCAAGTTGCCAATCCCACTTTCATGAGCATAAGAAAAATACTTAACTAACTTACTTAATTCCTATGATATTAAGGTTATGCAAGAGTTGATATATTAAACACAAAGAAATATAGGTATGCCTATAAAAGATGTACGATGCCTAGGATAATCTTCATTAGGCGAAAACATGGAATAGACAAACAAAAGAGCAACTAGCATGGCAAACAAGAACTTATGAATAAAAAACAAGCAAACAAAACCACAATATGAAAACAAGGAAAACAAGTAGACATTCTACTAGCATACTTGGTCTTATTCTCAAGATTTTGTAAAAGAATTGAGATGATGCGAGAAGTTGACAAAGCAAATTCAAAGGAAGAGATATATGCCTATTTGAGGTGCACGAGATCTAGCATAAGCCCTATTGTGCAAAAACATGAAGACGACAAATACACACAAGTATCATGGCATCTCAAATAACAAGATCACATATAGGAAGCAAAGAGTATATGAAACTAAATAAGATGAAACAAGTAATCATATAGCATATCACACATTATATTCATATCATTACTAATATGAGATGACAAAACATTTACGGAAATTCATTTTTGACAAAGATATGAGTTAACCCAAACACTCCTTTAGAAACCATATTATTTTCTTTAAGCATCTAAATTAACATACAAGCGGGGAAACAAACAAGACACGGTTGACATTTATATTTCACAAATAAGCAAGCTCAAATACAATGAGAGATAGGCATACAATCAATATATACAAGCAATGCAAACAAGAGCAACGTATCATACGAAAAAATTCTTTTCGCCTTGTGTTTGAGTATGACGATGTATACCAAGCTTGATTAATGACCAAAATACTTTTATTTTAAAGAGGAATGTGTTAATGTTCAAAGGATACCAACCCAAGTTGCCCGACTCAAAAGTTTGAGTTTTTATGTTAATACGAAATTTGAAATTTTAGACACTTTGGGGTATTTTGAAATTTAGATTTACTTGAACCTATATTCAGTTCCTCTAACTAATTCTATTAGAAAGTAGACTCAATTATCTTCGAAACGGTAGGTGGTACGACTCGTACGGATTTACGGTTTGTATTTTACGGGCTTTTGAAGTTGTCAAAAATTTCAAAAAGCGTATTGTAGAATCGGCTAGCCGGTGCTGTTCCTACAAAGGCGCCGGCTTATTATCGAACAGAATTAAGTCACGCTTTTCGAAAAATTTTGGATACATGGTTCGTACTGGTTTGAAAACCATTGTTTTGAAAAACTAGAGCATGCTTGATAACAATTGTGAAATCGTAGAAGGGGCGTTCATTTGTTTTCGATATTAAAATCTAAAAATGTTTGTCTCACAATCCTACGATCATCGCGACGTAGTAGAAATGTAACACCAAATTGATTTATGGAATATATGAAAGCATAGATCTAACAAAGTAGTCTACATACATTATTATAACATCAAATCATCAACACAATCACAAGCATAAAATAAAATAGAGAGTGATAATTAAATTAGAGTGCAAACCGAACACGATGATTTTATTGTGGTTCGGTCATTGGAGCTCCTCTCAGTCTACTATACTCCCAGTGTACCACACTCGAGAATTACTTTACTAGATCAACAAGCTACCCTTCTTGGTGATGAAAACCTTTACACATACGTTGCTGTACACTTTATCTTGAGTACTAAGATAAATACCGAGTCGAACACCGGTTGAACCAAACCATCGTAGTCTACACTTTATCTGGTACTAGCTCTAAATACCGGGTTCTTACACAAAGGGTAGAACCAACCCAAAAACGTTTTATGTTTTATGGCCCAACATAACAAACCTTGAGTTTTAGACACAAAACACATTTACCATTAGTCTAAATCAAATTATACAAAGAGATGATACAAATGTGTATGTAATGATGATCCAATACAAATGTGTCTAATGGATTTGAATGCCTAATTTAAATATACTTCCAATGTTAGTAAACCTTCAAAAGGATGATAATGATGAAATCTCCAATCTTGTAGATCTACATATAGGTATGCTTGGTGGGTGGGACTGACAATATCTTCAAATCTTGTAGATTACATATGGGTATGTTGTGTGGTGGATAGATATGGTAAGATCTTCAATCTTGTAGTATACATATGGGTATGCTTGGTGTGTGGATGACTATATTTCAATATTGTAGATCTACATTTGGGTATGCGTAACCCACCCTTTTTTGGAAATATAGCATACGAAGGCTAATCTGGGGTATTACTTCATGGATACAGACACAAATCATAGAAAATGACTCAAAAGAGATGTTTTAAAAGATACGTTATCATTCATTATATCTGGAGGTTTTACAAAGGCAGGTCCGAATCTAGGAAACATAAAATGTAAATGATAACAAGTTATTGCCATCTTCAAGTCATGCAACTCCATGCCATAAGTTGCTCTCAATGACCATGGGATAAACTGCATACAAAAGGGGTTCAACACAATGGTTGAGTGATATTTCATAGGTTTATGGTAAATGTTTGAAGTTACAATTTATAGTGTAAATAATTGCACGTGCATAATTTTATGGAAAACAAATATTATTATAGAAAAACAAAAACATTATCATGGAGACAACATTTTATTTATGGAAGAACCGTTGAATGCAAGTCATCATAATGGTTATAATTGCAACGATTATTATTTTCTGGGAAAATTGGTAACATATTATTGCACATAAGCTCATGACACAAACGTTAACAGGGAAAAATCACCGTACAATTTTAGTGACATTGGTTAGAGGAACTAATGTCCCCGTAGAAATGGTAACTTGCTAGGTTACCTATTAGGTCAAATATTAGTGCGTTTGGCTACCCTTTGACTATGGGTATACAAACGGGAGGTCGTCACCCCCTAACATTGTTTGTCACTTGATTTGTGGGTGTTTTCAAAAAACTATAATTATATAATTATTACTTTAAAATTATATTAAATATATATAATTTAGAAAAAAAAAACATGATCAATAAAACCAGGAGCAGTATAGAATGTTCCCGGGTCGTAAATCCCCAACGAGGCTGTGATGCTGGAAAAAATCGATACAGTCTGAAAGATTGGAGTTTGAGAGAGATTGATTTGAGAGTGTGGAAAGTTAAAATAAACAATATCAAACAAAAACGTTTAAGAAAAACCTAAAAATTATGAAATTAAGCTAGAAAACGAGCGAATCCGAACAAAAGGGTCAAAACCTAAATCTTCAAATTAACCCTACAAGGGAATTTTCACTTCTATAAACATACTTAGGGGACTAATAACGAAGAATGAAAAAGACTAGACTGAAAACCGGAGGGTCGTTTTGACCTAAAAACGAGTCAAGACAAAACCGCTACCCGACCCCGTTTTTTAAAAATCAAAAGTTTACAAAAATGTCCCTACGATAAAATTTTGTATTTTTCCTACAAAACTATTATGACTAAAGAAAATTTTCTAAAAAAGAAAAATATTTTTTTGACAATTTTTGTATTTTTTATGAATTTTTTAAACTTTTAACTAAATTAAATTATAAAAAATACTAAACGACTTTTAAAAATTCTGAAAAATTTACCTAAAATACTTTACACTAACACTAACCTACGAAAAATAAGAAACTAAAACTTGGCTTATAAATAAGCCCGAAAATAAGCTGTAAACAGCTTATAGACTAAAAGGAGAAAACACCCTTAAATAAATAAACCTCTTGGGGTCTCTTAATGAAAAAGTTCCCAGGCCGCAGCGGTAAGATACTTTGCAAAAAAGAGAGGTGTACGAGGGTAGAGGCCCGGGTTCGAGTCTTGCTCACCCGGGTCACCCCTTGTCTCCTTTTTTTTTATGAAAAACTTTGTGAACCAAAGTTGTTAAGCTTAATGAGCTTAACAATTTTCAAAACTACAACTTTTTCTAAAAGCTTATAAATAAGCTTAAAAAGAGCTTCTAAGGTGACAGTTTGCTGAAATGAGCTTAAAGGCTTAAAATGTGGCTAAGTCTTGGACTTTTTGGACACTTAAGCTAAAACTAGGACTAAAAAGCTAAAAGGATTGACTACCCTACCCTAAATAAGCACTGAAAACTAAAATGCAATAACTAAATAAGCTTAAAAAGGGCTTAACTACACAGACACTTAAAATTAGCTAAAAGCTAAGAATGGCTAAGTCTTGGACAAATTAGCTAAAGTCTAAACTGATAAGCTAAAAGAGTTAACTAACTTATTCCTAAACTAAGCATATGAGCTATTATTCTTATAACTAAATAAGCTTAAAAAAAAGAGGAGAGCTTAAGTTGACAGTAAGCTAAATGGGCTTTAAAGGCAAAAAGAGGCTAAATCCCTTGACTGTTGGCACTCAAATAAGCAAAGAAAATAAGAAAAATAAGCATACACACTAACTACACAAACAAAATAAGCTACTAGGACAAGAATAAGCAACTGAGTTAAGCTTAATAAGCTAGAATGAAAATGAGCAATGTCTACACTAAGCTAAGCAAAAACAGGCAAAGAGCTACTTTAAGCTTAAAAATAAGCTATCAAAGGGGCCTCTTAAGGTCTGAAACTAAGGAGGCTTATCTAAGAGCTTATTGGCTCTTAAGATAAGCCAAAATCTAGGACTTAGGTTTACTAAAAAGCTAAATAAGACGGCTTAAAATTTACCCCCTAGCACCAGGGGAGAATAGGCTAAAACAAGGGCTTAATTTGACAGCTTATTTTAAGCTGTCAAATAAGCTCAAAATAAAAAGATAAGTTAAAACAGATTTAGAATGGCTTAAAGTGAGCTTATGCTCAAATTTTAAGCCCCTAAACACAAAGAAAACATGCTGATTTTTGAGAATGAAAATGGGCTTTTTGCTTAAAAAAATTGACACTTAAGACTTTGGTAGTTTTGACTCAACAAGTCAAAATGACTCAAGGGACTTTGTCAGCTTGTTTTAACACACAATAACACAACTTTTTAAACCACCACTCAAATATACAATAGTTATCCAAAAAATAAGCCATTGTATCTTTTGTTTTTAAACAACTGTTTAAGAACACTTGTAAAAACTAAAAAAAAGGTTTTGACTAAAAGCTTTAGCAAAACAAGACTTAAATAAGCTCAAATACTTAAGCTAAAATCTAACTATATGACCCAACCCATACCAAACCATTTTGACCCGTTTTCATGCTTGACCCACTTTATATTTTAAAAGTCATTTTTAAACCTATAAAAGCTAAATTTAACTGAAATTTTTAAAAGACTACTACTACTTAAGCAATTTTAAACAATAAAAAGATGAAAAGCTAAACAAATAAGCACTTAAAAAGGATAATAAGCTAGTGACAGAATAAGCTAAATTAGGCAGTTTTCACTCAAATTGCATGCAAATTAAATGAAAGCACTAAAAGGCATACTTTAAGCATTAATGAGCACAATTAAGCACAAAAGAACATTAATAAGCTAAAAATAAGCCAATAAGCAGTGCTACAGTAACTTTTTAAGCAAAATTTAAAGAGAATGTACCTTTAATCCTTTGCTCAAAACAGGATTTTTGAAACCTAATTAAGCTCTAAACTTACCCAAAGCTTATAAATAAGCTTAAACTAAGCAAACCCAATGAGCTTATCCCAATTTGTTTTGCTCATTCATCCAATACTTGATCCAACAGTAACTTTGTTTTTCTTTTGAATTTTTCTTAAAGTTTTGTAAAATAGTTTAGAAACAGGTTATAAATTGTGCTTAAATGAAAGCTTAAAGGTTTTTAAGAGACATTTGTAATTTAGAACACAAATATAAAACTTAACTGAATTTTCATTAAAAAAAAGTGAAGTACAAGTACATTGAAGAACTAAGCTGAAAACTTAATACACTAAAACTTTTAAACACTAAAAAACTACCCTCCTTGCTTTTGCCTCAAGGGCTTACAATGCTTAAATAGGAAAAACGACTAGGGTTTTGCACTTGGTCTCTTTGTCTTCTTGCTGGTGTGTTACTTTGTAGACACAAAAACACCTTGTGTTTGTTGTGAGAGTGTAGACACAAATAAATCTTGGCCCTTCATTCACCTTGGTGCCCAAGTCGAATTATGTCAACCATTGATCCGGATTGTGGGAGTTAGGATTGCCAACATGGCATAGGCCATGTGGGGGGTGGGGTTAAGGATTGGTGATGGTTTTGGATGTATGTGGGAGGTCAAACGAGGTGGATAATGACAGGTTTGGGGGGTTGTGGGTTTTGGCGGGAAGGGGTGAAGAAGATATACAGTACTTTGAAACTTGGGGTAAGGGTTTGGGAGTTTAACACAATTCGTCCCTCAAGGTGTATATCGAGTTTGCAGTACACGTCCTTGTGTTATCAAAGTTTAGGGACTTGGCAAATTAACCCCCCAAGGGTTATATTGGTTGTTGCACCAAGTCTTGTTGATGTAAGCCTTTGAATGTTGGCAGTTTTAACCCTTGTGGTTTTTTCTTTGCCAATTTGGCCAAATGGGCCCTTCTCTTTATTTTCTTCCTTTTCTTCTTTAAAACAAGTTTATGGATTTAACAAGTTTAGTCCCTAAACTTGTTTTTCTTGACTTTTGGCTTCGGGCTTGTCGGGGTTGACTTTCTGTTGACTTTTTCAGGCTTTTTGTTTGACTGGACTTTGTCTTTTTCCTGCTTTTCCATTCCGTGTCCGGTTTTGTCGTTTTGGCTTCGTTTTTCGTCCTTTTCTTAGATATCCGTTCCTGCACAACACAATTAGCAAAACAAGCATATATTTGGCATTTTAAGTCCGTTTTTGGTTATTTTAGCTCGTTTTTAAAGGTAAAAGGTATGGTTATAATTAAAACACAATACAAAATCACCTCATACTAAGGTATTGCGGTGTCTATCGCATGTTATGATAGTTTGCATTTGGAAAACTAAGAATCTCGAACACCCTCGACTAATAACTTGGAAAAGTAGCTAAGTGTTCATCGAGGAAGTTAAAGACTCATAAGTTTTGAAAATCCCCGTCTTTACCATTTTTTATATGTACACCTATTCTACACATCTTTTTGTATTTTTCATTTTTCTAGAACGTTTTGACTTTCGTTATTTAATAACTTTAAGGGATCATAGAACAAGATGCATTTCGATCCGAGAATGCCCCAAAAAGGATAAATTCATCGTTCCCGACTTTTCACTTATTCCAAACCAAGCTTAAAACGAAATCACTGTTAATTATGAGTTAAGATGCTAACACTACTCATATTTGCAACTTGTAAACTTTTCACTCCCGACAATTTACATCTTTAAGGTGTATGTGCTATTTTGAATTTCAACCATGGATCAATGTTTTACGATATTCTATGTTTCACGTTCCACCCGAGAATAATGAGTTTGAAGGCGAGATCATCCCATGTAGCGACTTTCGTCTCGGCACATCCCAACCTTGCGGTTAAGTGACCAGGCTTTTGACACCCCACAGAGACTAGTATCGGGACTCACGGACCTTAGGTTTCAAAAACTCTCAGGTTTTCCGTATGCACATAGCTTATAAAATATAATAGCCAAAGTTCAAAAGCATATTTGAATTTAACAAAAAGAGATCTTTTTATTTACACTTAATATTAACTATTTACGCAATTTGTAACCCTCGACCTTTTAGAAGGCTGCAACATCGGTTGTGAGCCGGCAAGATGCAACAAACTTTTATCAGTCTCGGATAATTATTCTTACTATGGGTTTTCTTTAGAAGGCTGTAACATCGGTTGTGAGCCGGCAAGATACAACAAACTTTTATCAACCCACAGTTTATATTTATTTTTGCATTTTTCATCATTTTTTTTTATATCAGGAAAAGTCTTTTAAAAATTCCAAGTATAAATTTGAACTACAGTCATATGTTTTTGCTCATACTAAATAAAAAATTATGATTTATGTTTAATTTCCAATAAGTAGAGTTATATTAATTCAGGTATAGAATCTTATGGGAGGAAAAAAGCGACAAATTACACTTATGAGCTCTTAAGATTTCCAAATAATCCTTGTTTAGCATACAACTCATACTTAACACTATCATTTTTCATTCTTCGCGAATATTCGCGAACGCTTAGTCTAAAAGTTAAGGAACAAGCTAGAGCTCAACACGCTCGATCGAGTCAAAATTTACTCTTATTCTACCCAGCAGGAAAGTCAAAATTGTGACAAAACACTTATTTTATTTTTGAAAATTTTTTAAATTTTTTTTCATTATTTTAAATTTGGTGTAAAAACGGATTACGTGATAAACACGGCTGCTGGCACATCAAATCGAGATCCCCCCATACTAGAACGAAACATTATCCTCAATGTTTTACGTAAGGGTTTCTACGTAAATCCTAAGCCGTTTAAGCAGTATGTTAAAGAAAAACGTTTAGTCGGATAAGATTTAGGATATGGGATTCCCAAATGAAGCTGAGGATTGTGAGCCTCTTGGTATGATGAAGGACAAATAGCACAGAGAGACTTCAAAATATCCGGGGACATCCTTGACAATACATTACAAAACACAACACACACAAATGGAATAAAGGCAAGCCTCTTACAACTACTAAAACACTTATTTATTAAGCTAGCATAATTACTATTACAAAAAAAACTAGGGATAGCAATGGGGATGCCTCCCACGAAGCGCTTGTTTTAAGGGTCACTAAGCTTTACCCAATCCTCCCTTGATATTCAGTTGTCCTTAGGGAATGTTTGGAGGTCAGGGTTATCCAACGCAGGTATCACCTCCAACAATAGTGTTGAGACGAAAGACATCTTACTGTGAAGTTTGGCCCGGAGTTCTGAGATAACCTCAACGGTGCCATACAGAAAAACTTGAACAATGGTAAAATGGTCTCTGACCAACGGGATTTAAACTTGCACGGAGAAAATTTTCAATCTTGTGTTAAAGAGGTGGAACTTGTCACCGACATTGAAAATGCGGTTTTTGTTCTTTGCGTCATGAATTCTCTTAGTTTTCCTCTTTGTAGATCAAAGAATTCTCATAGGCTTGATCACGCAGTTCACTTAATTCATTGAGTTGAATTTTGCGTTGATCACCCGCTGTTTGGAGATCAAAGGTTTGCATATTAAGGGCCCTAGTATGCTTTGTGCTCCAACTCTCTATCGGAAGATGACATGGCTTTCCATTTACAAGCTTGTACGGAGTACACCCAGTTGGGAGTTTTGTACGCGTAAGGAAGGCCAGAGAGCGTCATCTAGTTTGTCTGACCAAGAGGCACGATTTTCGCCCACTGTCCTTTCAAGAATTCTTTTTAAACCACGATTCGATACTTCAACCTGCCCACTTGTCTGTGGGTGATACGCGGTGGAGAGACGATGAGTGACTCCATATTTAAGCATGACCTTTGCAAACTGGTCATTGCAAAAATGTGTTCCACGATCACTGATGATGGCACGGGGAGCACCAAATCTGGCAAAGAGAGATTTAAGAAATTTGCAAACTACTCGGGCGTCGTTGGTGGGGAGCGCTTTCGCTTCAACCCATTTTGACAGGTAATCGACAGCCACAAGTATGTATTTGTTGCCTCTAGAAGATGGGAAGGGTCCCATGAAATCGATGCCCCAAACGTCAAAGATTTCACAAACTTGGATGGAATTTTGAGGCATCTCATCCCTTTGTGAAATTTTTCCTTGTCGTTGGCACGAGTCACAGTTTTTAACCAACTCGTGTGCATCCTTGTATATTGAAGGCCAAAAGAATCCGGCATCAAAGACCTTTTTGGCGGTGAGATTTGCACCATGATGTCCCCCGGTGGGTCCATTGTGGCAAGCTTCGAGAATGTCGAGAGCTTCTTTGCCGTGCACACACCGCCGGATCATTTGATCCGCACAGATTTTGAACAAGAAGGGGTCATCCCAGAAGTAGTGTTTGACATCTTTGAAAAACTTGTTTTTCTGTTGGGATGACATTCCCTTGACAATGAAATTCCCCGCATGGTAGTTTGCGAAATCTGCAAACCATGGGGTACTATCAACACGAAGAGCAACCGATCCAAGAGTTTCGAGAGGAAATGTTTCAGTGATTTCCTTGTTCTCGAGTTTATCTTGATGAGGGTTCTCAAGTCTGGAAAGATGATCGGCGGCCAGATTCTCTGCTCCTTTTTTGTCTCGGATGATAACATCAAATTCTTGGAGCAAAAGGATCCACCGCATCAGTCTTGGCTTAGCATCTTTCTTAGCGAAGAGATACTTTATAGCAGAATGGTCGGTATACACTATGCTCTTAGACAAAACAAGATACGATCGAATGTCCTTGGACTAGTCAATGGTCTTTTGGTACTTGTTTTCCTTACTCTGACTAGTTCATTATATATATGCAAACATGCAATATTCATAAACCCTTTACACTTAAACAATTCATTTTCTTCCTCTTTTCTCTCCTAAGGTCACGGTCACTAAGCAATTCTCAAACAATCATACAAAATTTTCTATAACCTATTTTACATACACTTTCATCTCCATATTAAGATACCTCAAAAGTATTTTGAAGCCTTGATTAATTATTTACAAGCTATTGAAGCAAGAAAGAAATCAAGTTTAGGGTTTATTGGAACAAGGGTTTTTTCTCTTCAGTTGCAAGCTTTGGTTTCTAAGTCTTACACGGGTTTAGCATTGTTTTCATCTCATCCATACCTCATAGGTTATTTTCTTAAACCTTTATGCTTTCATTTTATGAGTTTTTATGTATATAATGTGCTATATAGTGAAATCACCATTGAGGAAATACTTCTTTGAACATGTAAAATTATAATTTTTCGTGTGATTATCGTTTTTGTGCACTTTCTCACATGTTATGTTGTTGGTAATATCATGATAATAAAGAACATATAAGTCTAGTACTAATCTGGTCGTAAGTATCAAAAAGTTCATATGTAAACTTGTAAATTAAAGTTAAGGTAAGGAAGGTTTATGATTATATGTAAAGTTACTACTTGTGATCTTGATGATTTGGACAATAATGAACTTATGGACATTATTATATGTATAACATATGATATATATAGTTATAAAAGACTTGTGGTAAATTGTGAGGTTAAAAAGTATATAAAACATATTATATAAATAAATTATATAATAGATCATTTTGGGACAGTAGGTTTTCGAATTCCAAAACAGGGGATTTTATGTTTTTATAAAATAATACAAAATCACGATGATTCCGAAAACGTGTAACAAAACTTGTAAACGGATTAATAACGAAAAAAAGTTACGTTTTAAAACGAGTTATACGTTAATTAAACGGAGTTTATATAATGACTTTTATAATAATAAACTTTATATCAAACACTAGTTTTATATTTTTATAAATAATAATATTTTTTAGGATTACAAATGATAAGTATATCGTTTTTTTTTCATAATACGAATGAGTTTTGAATTTCGCGAGTTTTGACAATTAAAACTCTATAAAAACTTATTTTCTATAAAAGTTACTATTTCATGACAGAAAGTTATCATTTTTAAACCTCATAAAATTATAGAACTTTCAAAAACGAGAACGTCCTCGAAGAATCGTTAAAAGGGAGCTATAACGAATAAAAATATGTTATTTTCGGGATTTTTACGACGACGAATACGATTTTTATAAAAACTCACGTCTGATGTGAACGTAAAGTTATGTTCACTGAGGGTTCAAAATTATGAAAAATGTCAAATTATGATAACTGTCCTAATACGAAAAAAAAAGATGAAGCATAAGAAACGTCAAAATCGGGCTTAAAACGCAAAAGTTATGCTAGTTTTACTAAAACGGTAATTATAAACGTTTTTACTTATTAAACGTAATTTTACCAAAACTATTAGTTGGTGATTGAGCTATATAGAATATTATGTGGTTATCAAAGTACTATATTACTAGGGAGTTTCATAATGAGGCCTCTTCGGATGGCGTATCGACGAGTTGTTGGATTTACGATTTAAAGTGTCCTAACTCCTCGTACGTCATGTCATGACCTCTTAAATTATGATAGCCCGAACGATAGAGTCACTATATAATCTTAGATTACATTCCAATGTTATCAATGAAAGTACCTCCGGTACTTAGAAGACCTTATGTGAAATTTAGGTTGCATTCGATCTTTTAGTGACGCATTACTGCGATATTTGGATTATCAGAACTCAAGGTGAGTTCATAGCCCCACGTTTTACATGATTTGTTTTATAAGTTATGGGGTGAGAACATGCTTGTTTACAAATGCATTTACATGGTTGATTATAAATTGAATTATGCACTTCTTTACTTGTCATGCGATGAGATACAATACTTGTTTACTTTTTGGGACGTAAAACAATACTTGACTTTTAAGATTAATTACGGATTAGCTTAGGTTTTCATGAACTGTTAAATCACTTGGAGGGGTGAGCGCGAATGTTATTAATGAATCTATTGGGGATTGATAACCCCCGTTTGGAGTGATTAGCTCTCACTAGTTCGTGATGAACTAACGAACGTTAATATCATGTCGGATTACGGACTGGATTGGATATCTACAGGGCCAAAACTGAATATAATGAATTTTTACCGATGCCTTGAATAAAGTGGCTATTACTTATAAGTTCTACGTCGCAATGTTCATGAACTTAGAGTAATCGTAATCATTTCTCTTACATACTTGAAACTAATTGGGATATTGTGCTCATTATAATATCTACTTAAACATTATTAGGTATTGTGCTATTATAAAATCTACTTGAAGGCATTTTGGATTTTGTGTTCATTATAAATATCTTACTTGTATATTTTGGGATATCATGTTCATTACAATATATACTTGAAATTTTTAGGTTATTAAGGAAACCTTTAAATTTCGGTTTATGTGTCGCAAGTCTTGTATGGGCGCGAAACAAGTAACACAGTTAGACTATTATTTAGTTTTGGGATTTAAATTTATACTTTACGAAAAACCTATGAAACTCACCAATTTTATGTTGACCCTTTTTTAAGCATGTTTTTTCAGGTTGAAATGAGGCTGGCTATTTGAGGAAAATGGGAGTCCAAACTTTTCAAGAATACTTTTCAAACGACACTTAGAGGTCGTTCTCTCATGACTTGTGCAATGGTATTATGAAGTAACGCTCCCGGAAACACATTCCGCTGCGACCCAATTTTGGGGGTGTTACAAAAAGTGTGTTAAAATGGTGAGAAATAGCATGGTATTTATAGGCTGAAAATCCACTGTAGCCCGGTTCTGCCGGTGCTATTGAAAAAGGGCACCGACAGCCAAAAGCAAGGGCACCGGCCTACTGTAATACAATCTAAAATTTTGATTTGCAAAATCTTGAAAGATCTTATGTAATCTTGGAGAGATTTTTTTCAGATTTAGATGATGTAATGCATGATGTAAAAAGTCATTTTCTATTCTATTTTCCTAAAGTAAAAAATAACTTGTATATTTAAAGTGTAAGTAAACTTTTGTAAAGTAAAATGTCTAGTTGAGTGCTTGTCAAAATAAAGTTTACTTTTTTTAAATAAAATACTTGTAGATGCAAATGTGAAATGAGGTTTGATCATAATGCAACATAACAAACATGTACGAACCTGTGTTGTAACATACGAGGATTCGAGACGTCGAGAGTTGTTGATGTATGTTGAGACAAAATATGATGACGAGTAACTTGTACATTTTACGTTATGTATTACAAGTTACATGTTTGTCATTATCAAAACAAAAGAGAATGTGTAGATTAAATATCGTAATATTTGCACTAACATGTTTAAGAGATTACGTTTTCTTTTAGAAAAGATCTTGATATCTTAGGAAAGTATTGTAAGCATTGTAGGACTCCTTGGTGTATAAAAGGAGGTCCTAGGGTATAGAATATGCATGAATCATCATATACAAGTTTTCATAGTTGTGAAGTCGATTTAAAAGCTTCAAGGTTGTAAACCCTAATGCTAGTGAAGAGTACTTGTATTATTGATCTAATAATATTGGAACATTTGGTTATATCTTTGTTAATTCATAATTACTGTTTTATTCATAATACTTCTAGGTATTAAGGTGTAGATTCCGCATACACTTTAGTATAGATACAAAGTTTCTACAACAAGTTATTTTGGATTTATCCAAGGTAATTTAACCTTAGACAAGCTAAGGAATCGATCAAGGATTGGGATCAACAAGTGGTATCAGAGCTTTTGCTTTGAGAAACTTTGATCTAGAAGTCATGAAATTTAAATCTGCACATAGTAATACTACTGCTAAGCTACCCATACTCAAACTAGGTGAGTATGAGATGTGGGTGATAAGAATCAAGCAGTACTTCCAGGTACAAGACTATGCTCTATGGGAGGTCATAGAGAATGGTAACTCATGGGTATCTGTACCACAAACAACACAAGAGAATGGTACTTCAGTTACAAAGATGTCAGTACCTGTAACTGCTGAAGAAAAGACCAACAAGAAGAATGATGTGAAGGCTAGAAGCTTGCTACTCATGGCTCTTCCCAATGAACATCAACTTACTTTCAGGCAGTACAATGATGCTAAAATAATGTTTGCTGCTATTGAAACACGATTTGGAGGTAATGAAGCCACTAAGAAAACACATAAGACACTTTTGAAGCAACAATATAAAAAATTTAGTGCATCAAGCACAGAGTCTCTTGACTCTATCTTTAACAGACTTCAGAAGATTGTTAGTAGGCTTGCAATTTTAGGTGTGGTCATCGCTCAAGAAGACTTAAATTCAAAATTTTTGAGCAGCTTGCCTCCTGAGTGGAATACTCATGTTGTAATTTAGATGAATAAAGCTGAAATTGAAACAATGAGCATCGATGATTTGTACAACAACTTCAAAGTTGTTAAACAAAGTGTAAAGAAATCTGTTGGTACAATTAGTGGTGCTCAAAACTTGGCCTTTATGACTTCTCCAAGCACTAGCAGTACAAATGATGTTAATACTGCTAAACCTGCATATGAAGTTAGTACTGTTAGTCCTAATGTTAACACTACTAGTCCTTAAGTTAGTACTGCTAGCTTCAGTGATAATGTTGTGTATGCTTTCATGGTTGAGAATCCAAATGGTTGTAATCTCCTACATTAGGACTTAGAGCAAATTCATGAAGATGATTTGGAAGTAATGGATTTGAAGTGGCAGCTCTCTCGGCTAAGTATGAGGGAAAAAAGGTACTTTTAGAGGACAGGCAAGAAAATTTTCATTAATGTTAATGATACTGCTGGGTATGATAAATCCAAGGTAGAGTGTTTCAACTGTCACAAGATG
This sequence comes from Tanacetum coccineum, assembly GCA_026074375.1. Classification (NCBI taxonomy): domain Eukaryota; kingdom Viridiplantae; phylum Streptophyta; class Magnoliopsida; order Asterales; family Asteraceae; genus Tanacetum; species Tanacetum coccineum. The sequence goes on from BQNB010032060.1 coordinate 52,674, forward strand.
GGATACTTTGCCAAGGAGTGTAGAGCACCAAGGAACAAGGAGGGTCAGTTTAAAAATCAAGACAACACAAAGAAGCATGGAAACAATGAAAACACATCTTCAAATGCAATGTTGGCTATAGATGGTGTAGGGTTTGAGTGGAGTGATATAGCAGAAGAACAGGTTCAGACAAACATGGCTCTCATGGCATTTTCAGACTCTGAGGTATATAATGATAAAACTTGCTCTAAAACCTGTCTGAAAAACTATGAAACTCTTAAGAAACAGTGTGATGATTTAACTGTTAAGCTTAATCAAACTGAATTTAAAGCAACTACTTTTAAAAGAGGTTTAGCAACTGTAGAAGAACATCTTGTCACATATAGAAAGAATGAGGTTCTTTTTAGTGAAGAAGTTGCAGTTTTTAAAAGGGAAGTAGCTTGCAAAGACTATGAAATAAATGTGCTTAAAAGTGAGTTTGAAAGGGTTAAGCAAGAAAAAGAAGGCATTGATTTTAAAATTGAGAATTTTGATAAAGCCTAAAAGGACCTAGACAAGTTGTTAGGGAGTCAGATAACTAACAAAAGTAAAAAGAGTTTGGGGTATAATGTTGTTCCTCCACCCCATCCTTTAATCTATAATCGACCAAAAAAGCTTGATTTGTCTTATTCTATTCTTGATGAATTCCAAGAGCCTGAATTCAAAAGTTATGGTTCTAAGGATAGTAAGAAAGAGTCTAACATTATTTGTGATAAAAAAATCAGATGATTCTAAGGAAAATTCTAATGACTCTTTGGTAAAAGAACAAGTACCAGAAGACACAAGTAG
>BQNB010032061.1:2911-53479 GCA_026074375.1 Tanacetum coccineum
GCAACGTAATTACATTTATGTGATGTCTGCATCTGTTGCATTATCATACACTTGGGAAATCTTGTGGTCCTACAATATATGATTTATCAAACCTATGAATTCACCAACATTATTGTTGACGTTTTAAAGCAATGTTTTTCAGGGGATCAGTAAGCACAAGGTACAGGGGATACATTGGTGGTTTTGATTTGGATATCATGCATTAAAGATTTTGTCGCATTATATTTTATATAACTGTATGGGCTAGAAATCTTTGTATTTTGAACAAGTGGACAAGTGAAGCTTCGGCTTATGTAACAAATACTTTGTTAAATCCAATGTATCAGTTTTAAACGACTTTTTGGTCGTTCTATATACATCTTGTGTTATTGATCTAAGAAGTAACACGCCCCGGACCCTTATTCCGCTGCCACCCAATCTGGGGGTGTTACACAAGGAGCAACAATGTTGCTGGTCCTTCGGTGGTCAATATGGTGGAGCATAACAACTCCTCCAAGTACACTAACAATATGGGCAAACGTAAACATCAAGATGCCAAAGTTGATCATAATAAGAAGTCTAAAGTGACTTTTTGGAAGTGTAGGAAACCTAGACACTTGAAAAAGGATTGCAAATGTGGAAAAGTTGGTAATAAGGCTAATGGTTCAGGAACAAATGATTTAGTGAATGGTTCTTTCAACTCACTAAAAGGTCAGAATGTGTTTAATAAATCTTTTTAGGTTTATTATGTTACATATGTATCTGAGGCTTATTTTGTGCAAGATAATGATGTAATATGGTAGGTTGACTCAGGAGCAACAGTTCATGTGTGTAAAGCTAGATGTTGGTTCAAGACCTATTAGTCACTAAATGATGGATCTATTCTTTACATAGGAAATGACTCAACAACCCTGGTAGATGGATGTGGTTGTGTTGATCTTAGATTTAGTTCAGGAAAAATGGTTTCCTTGTTTAATGTTTTGTATGTTCCTAATATTAGGAAGACTTTTGTTTCAAGTAGTATTTTGAATAATTATGGTTATAAACAAGTGATTGAATCTAATAAATTTGTTCTATCCAAGCATGGTGTGTTTATTGGTTTTGGTTATTTATGTAATCAAATGTTCAGGCTTAATATTGTTAATGATAATATTGCTTCAGCCTTTATGTCAACCTCTAAACTAAATGATTCAATCCTATGGCATGCAAGACTGGGCCATGTCCACTTTAAGAGGATGCAAGATATGTCTAAGGATGTGTTAATTCTAGCTTTTATCATGGACACTAAAAAGTGTAAGACTTGCATGTTGACCAAAATTACTAAGAAATCATTTTAACATGTAAAATATGAAACTGAAGTTTTGGAGTTGATTCACAGTGATTTGTATGATTTGTATGCTACTCCCTCATTAGAGAATAAGAAATACTTTGTGACATTTATTAATGATGCTTCAAGGTTTTGGTATGTTTAACTTATTACATACTAATGATGAAGCATTAGATAAATTCAAAGTATTTAAAACTGAAGTTGAATTACAACAAGGGTCCCTTATTAAAAGATTCAGGACTGATAGGGGAGGTGGGTACATGGATACTCTGTATTTTCAATTTGTTGGTATTATCCATGAAACGACTGCTCCCTATACTTCACAACAAAATTGTATATCTGAAAGGAAAAATAAAGTACTGAAAGAAATGGCTAATTCCATGTTGTCCTACTCAGGACTGAGTCAAGGATTTTGGGGTGAAGCTATGTTAACAACTTGCTATTTATTAGATAGGGTTCCTAACAAAAGGAACAAGATAACCCCTTATGAACTCTGGACTAAAAGAAAACCAAACCTGAACTACCTCAAGGTTTGGGGTTGTAGGGCAGTTGTCAGACTCCTTGATCAAAAGCTAAAAACTTTAGGTGAAAGAGGCAATGAATGCATCTTTATAGGATATGCTGATCATTTCAAAGGCTTTTAGGTTCTATGTCATTGAACTTAATGAATCAGTTTCAATTAACTCAATAAATGAATCAAAGGATGCTATTTTTGATGAGAATAGATTCTCATCAGTCCCTAGACCAAGTCAGAGGTCCCTGATAAATGAAACTGAAGACATTGGTGGTTCAGTGATACCTGAAGAGGTCACTAAAGAGGTTGTGGTTAAACAACCAGAACCTGAGCTTAGAAAAAGCAAAAGGAATAGGACTCCAAAGAACTTTGGACCTGAATTTCAATTATATTTAATTGAATGAACAAGGGATGAGGTCTCTGACCAACACTCCTAATGCTTTAATTTTGAGAATGACCCCAAAACATTTTATGAAACAATGAAGTCTCAGGATGTTGCTTTCTAGAAAGAAGCAACTAATGATGAGATGGATTCCATCATGGGCAACAACACTTAGGTGTTGGCTGATCTACCTCCAGGTTGCAAACCTCTTGGTTGCAAATGGATCTTCAAAAGGAAATTGAAGATAGATGGAACTATTGAAAAGTTCAAGGCAAGACTGGTCATTTAGGGCTTTAGACAAAAGTCAGGGATATACTATTTTGATACTTATGCTCCAATGACACGTATAAGTACCATAAGACTGCTGACTGCTTTGGCATCAATTCACAATCTGATTATTCATTAGATGGATGTGAAAACAATATTCTTGAATGATGAATTATATGAACCAACCTCAGGGCTTCATCATGCATAGCAATGAAAATAAGGTGTGTAAACTGATTAAGTCCTTATATAGACTAAAGCAGGCACCTAAGCAATGGCATCAAAAGTTTAAAAAAGGAAATTCTTCCTTATATTAGGAACATGCAAAACATTAAACAAGGAAATAATGTTTCCAGAACTAAATCTAAGACCTACACAACCACGTCCAAGCACCAGGGCTGTGATAACGCCTAAATTGTACATGTTTTTAGCGGCATTATATATATATATATATATTATCATTTCTCGTGAACTTTTGATACTTAATAGCATAAAATATGTGCAGGTTCACTTGAAGTCATCCCGAGCTCAAAGGAAATAAAGTTCAAGTGTTTTCGATTATTGGAAAGCAAACTAGAAGAAAAGAAAAATCTTAAGGCTGAAAAAATCATAAGTACGTCGTACTTGACCTAAGTGCGCCGCACTTACAAGCGAGTCCAAGAATTAAAGTGAATTAAATGAAGATTGCGTTAATACCCCAAGTACGCAGCACAAATATTTTTGTGCTCCGCACTTCTCAATAAACATTAAATTCCCCTCGCATTTAATCACCAAGTGCGCCGCACAATCTCTTGTGTGCGCCACACTTTTACCCCAAACTTAGCCTATAAATTGGAATGAATTTCACACACATTTCATTCATTCCTCACTTCACTTCATCATCTCCCACTCAAATATCTCTCATACAACAATCATATCTCCAATTCTTCAACCCAAAAACACTATATACACGAAGAACGAAGAAGAATATAATAGAATTATAAGAATAAAAGGTTGTATTGTGATTCCATACTTGTTACGGGGAGAATTTTGATCCATATTCTTACCTCGGATATAGTATGTTTCTTATTATTCCCTTTAATTTTATTATGAATTTCATAGCCATGAGAGGCTAAATCTCTCATGACTACTCGGTGAAAATATTATAATGAATAAGCGTTTGGTATAATTATGATCTTGTTAATCTTAAGCTTATGTTATAATCCTATCGTATCTTATCTTATCAACTTTGATTATAAACTCACACCGGTATAGTTCGAAAGACCTGTTGTGATCTATATAGTTTTAAAGATTTGTCTATGATCTTTATCGTCTGTGACGAGAAATCCACTTACGTTATTTGATAAACAAAATAGATTTGATATAATAGTAACTGGATTATTTGAGTGACACATTTAATCAAGTTAACTAAACATAAGTCTTAAGTTAAACAAGTTAATTTGTGAAAATGTTTTCTGACGAGAAAATACTTTCTATAAATTAAAGCCCTAAGTCAAAGATCGTAACTATTATCACTGCTTATGAATTATTTGAAATTATGCAAGTAGTCATATTTCTCACATTTGTTAAAGTTTATTTTTCAGCTGATTATTCAACAATACGCAAATCCCTGTGGACGACATGGTCTTACCTAAAAAAGATTATACTACACACGTGGGTTGTACTTTGACCCGTGTGTTTCCGTCTAATTAATTGGTATTTTCGGTCTTATAAATTTAAAGCTTTCAAAACACATCAAAAGTTTTTGGTGCCGTTCCTGCGGATTTCAAAAGTTGTTTTGTAATCAAACCTTTAAAAATAATTTTTAACATTCCCTCTTTTCAAAAAAAATCGTCGTACAGTTTTCTGGCAAACTGACCCAAACAAATTCTCCCTTGGATGAATACACGTGCTTCCAACTCTGAACTTTTTAAACCATTACCTGAACCTGAACGTAATCTAAATCAAAGACTTCGTCGATGAAACAGAAGAGTTCCATTCGAACAAAGAAACAATCCACCTCAACACCGGAGAATTGTCTATCCGCCAATTCTCGACATCAATTATTTTCGTCACTTCCTTGATATTCTTCAAAATTACGATCCAATAGATGATGAACCCATGTGGGCTGCCGACCGTGTTTTTGCTCCGACTCCCGATTTTGCAATCACCATTCCTGAAACCGCAAACGAATTCGCCATTAAAGGTAACCACTTGACTTTCATCAACGGAAACTAATTTGATGGTAGAACCAAAACCGATCCTCACAAACACATTTACGAATTCCTTGGAATATGTGATATGTTTAAATACAGAGACATCAAAAATGAAGTTGTCCGCCTAATGATGTTTCCCCTATCACTCACTGGAGAAGCAAAAACATGGTTGGACGAACTCAACGAAGGAACTATCAAAACATGGGATGAACTTCAAACCGCTTTCATTAGCCGATTCTTTCCCCCAGCTCTTTTTTATTGACTCCTCGAAGAAATCCAAGCCTTTTCTCAACATGAAAACAAATCCCTAACCGATGCTTGGCTTCGTATAAAGGAAATGCTCAGAAACTGTCATGGTCACAACCTGTCTAAAGGCAACATTATCAAAATCTTTTACCATGGTCTTAATGAAATAACCCAAGCAGTTCTAAATGTCGTAGCTGGTGGTATTTTCCTCTATAAAACTCCAAATCAAGCTTATCAGCTTCTCGAAGACAAAGTCTTACTCAAGCTCGACTTGGCTAAAAACCAAAAAACCAAATCATCTCTTAAGAAAACTGTTGCTTTCGTCGCTGAAGGTAGCAGTAATTCTGACACTGACAAAATTATGGCTCGAATGGATGCCATGACCATGAAAATGGATGCTCAGTATAAAGATTTTCAATCTCGTTCAAAACAATCAAACCTTGATGATGATGACATTCCCATGTCACGTGAAGAAGAAGCCAAATTCATGCAAACTTTTCATCGTACTCATTTTTACAATGATTACCGTGACCATGATTCCAACCGCGAGAACTGGCGATCAAACAAAAGAAATGATTACAATCGAGACAACTATCAATCTCATTCTGGTGATAAACCCGATCTTTAAAAACAACTAAGCGATTTCATCAAAGCTCAACACTCGACTAACTCTTTTGTCAAAGACACTTTTATGGATCTTAAAAACAAACTCGAAACAACAACCAAAAACCAGAAAGCCTAAATTCAAAATATCGAACCTAAATTCGACAGACTTGCTGATAAGCAATCTGGTCGACCTTCTGGATCTCTTCCTAGCAACACTCAACCTAACCCAAAAGGTAGTTCATCTAAACCTTACCAACCACCGCAAGCTCGAAACAAGCATGTGAATGCCGTATTTACACGGAATGGTAAATCCTATGACCTACCAGATAACCCAAATTATCAACAAATGATTCTGAAACTCCTATCAACTTCGATAGCGATGATGAAGATGAAGAACCTACACCTCAACCCAAACCTAAAACACCAAAACCAGTCAAAGAAACACCAACACCCAAACCATACAAACCAAAATCCTATATCCTCAACGCCTCATAAAAGAGAAAATGGAAGCTTAATATGGAAAATTCCTCGACATTATCCGAGTCGTTCGAATCAACGTACCTCTTGTTGATGTTTTAGCCAGAATGCCCAACTATGGCAAACTTCTAATTGAACAAATCTTAGCCGTTTTCCTGAGCGATGAAAGTTCCGTGATACTTCAAAATAAAGTTCCACCAAAACTTGGAGACCCCGGAAGTTTTCTAATTCCATGTAATTTCAACAAAGCTTTCTCATGCAATGCTTTAGTCGACCTTCGGGTGTACTAGCCCATGAATCTTCATGCAATATTCTTATAACGCCGAAATTATCTCTCAAAACTCTCAAACCCACTAAAATGAGAGTAAGATTAGTCGATCGATCATTCCAATACCCTGTTGAAATAGCTGAAAATATGCTCGTTAAAGTTGGTAAATTCACCTTTCCTGCCGATTTTGTTATTCTCAAAATGGAAGAAGATAGTAAAGTTCCCATTATCTTAGGAAGACTTTTTCTTCACACTGCCGATGCATAGAATTCAAGTTAAACAGGAATTAGCAACATCATATATCGAAGTTAGAACATGAGACGAATGATCTTTTCACATCCGATTCTGCGATGAATACACTCCTATTCAAACGATGGAATATACATGTTTCAGTATTGACGTCATTGACGAAATATTAGAAGAAGATTTCGATGCTCTTCTCGACGAAGGTAGTGAAATCCTCCATTCCATTGAAGGAACCATCCTTGAAGAAAAACTCTTTGCTGAATTCGATGAATTCATGGAAATAACTGCCGATGAAAATTCTGAATTCGAATTTGACACCGAAGAACCACCATTCAAAAAAATCACCTTTAACACCGATTACAAGATCAAAACATCTTTTGAAGAACCTCCTACGGATCTTGAACTCAAACCTCTTCCTGATAACCTGGAATATGTATTCTTGGAAGAACCCTCTTTTCTTCCTGTTATCATATCATCTCAACTTTCTGAAGAAAACAAAAATAAGCTCGTATCCGTTCTTAAAAGACACAAGCAAGCCTTTGCTTGGAAAACAACAGACATTCCCGGAATCTGTCCATCTTTTTGTAAACATAAAATTCAACTCCTAGAAGATAAAAAACTAGTTGTTCAAAAATAAAGAAGATTAAACCTAAACATGCAAGAAGTTGTAAAAAGGAAATAGTTAAACTGCTCGATACATGTATCATTTATCTAATTGCCGATAGCCCTTGGGTAAGCCCGATTCACTGTATACCGAAGAAAGGAGGTATTACAGTTGTTACTAACGAAAGAAATGAACTTTTCCTAACAAGAACTATTACAGGTTGGAGAGTTTGTATTGACTATCGAAAACTCAATGAAGCAACTGCAAAAGATCACTTCCCCTTGTCGTTTATCAACCAAATGTTAGAAAGACTCGCAGGAAATAAATACTTTTGTTTCCTCAATAGTTTTTCCAGATATTATCAAATACTAATCGATCCTATGGACCAAGAAAAAACAACATTTACATATCCTTTTGGTACATATGCTTATAGGCGAATGCCTTTTGGTTTATGTAATGCTCCAGCTACTTTCCAATGGTGTATGTTGGCTATATTTCATGACATGATCAAAGAATCAGTCAAAGTATTCATGGACTATTTTTCTGTCTTTGGAAGCTCTTTTGTCATTGTCTAAACAATCTCGATAAAATGCTTCAGCGTTGCAAAGATGCACATTTTGTCCTTAACTGGAAAAAATGTCACTTCATGGTTAAAGAAGGAATTGTACTTGGACACAAGGTTTCTGAAGCAGGCCTCGAAGTCGACAAAGCAAAGATCGACGTAATCTCCAAACTTTCACCACCCATTAATATCAAATGTATTAGAAGCTTTCTAGGACATGCCGGTTTCTAACAAAGATTCATTAAATATTTCTCAAAAATCGCCCGTCCTCTCACCAAGTTGCTCGAAAAAGATACTCCATTTGAATTCAATAACGAATGTCAAAACGCATTGAAGATATTAAAATAAAAGCTCACATGTGCTCCTGTGATCGTAAGTCCAAACGGGAACCTTCCGTTCGAATTCATGTATGATGCAAGTGATTTCGCAGTAGGAGCAATCTTAGGTCAAAAACAAGGTAAAAACTTTCATCCAATATACTTTGCAAGCAAAACTCTCAACGCAGCGTAGCAGAACTATACAATCACTAAATAAGAACTATTGGATGTAGTCTTTGCTTTTGACAAATTCCGATCCTATCTGGTATTATCAAAGACGATCATGCATACTGATCATTCATCTCTTAGGCACCTATTCAAGAAATAAGATGTTAAACCATGCCTTATCCGTTGGATTCTACTCTTACAAGAATTTGATATCGAAATAAAAGATGGAAAAGGTATAGAAAATGCTGCAGCTGACCACCTATCTCGGATTGAAAATGAAGAAACAAGTAATAACAGTGAAGTCGATGATAACTTTCTTGGAGAAACTCTTATGGAAATAAACACTAAAGATGAACCATGGTTTGCAGACTTTGCAAATTACTTAGCAAGTGACATCATACCTAAACGAATGACGTATCAGCAAAAGAAAAAAAATTCTCGAACATCAAACACTACTTCTGGGAGGAACCCTACCTCTTCAAAGTATGTTATGACGGTATGATCAGACGTTGTATCTCTGGACCAGAAACCCGAACCATTTTAGATCAATGTCACCACGAACTGACCAGTGGACATTATGGACCAAATACAACAGCTAAAAAAGTCTTAGACTCAGGTTTCTACTAGCCAACCATCATCAAAGAATGTTAGGAACACGAAAGTATCGGTCGCTTCCATAGATAACTGTCGTTAGCTCGTTAAGTAATTTTTGGAAACTTACATAGTTAGTAAGCTAAGGCCCATGGATAAACCCATGCAAGCCCAAGCCCACATGCCATGTAGAAGTATTTATACACCTCTTCATGCCTTGGAGAGGTGGTTGGTTGTTCATTTTTCACACATTAATACAAGTTCTCTTATATGTTTACTTTCTCTCTCTAAGTGTTCATCCAACCCTCTCTCTCTCACTAAAACAACCTCTCTTCCTCTTTTATGTATGTTATTTGATTAGTCTTTAATTGGTATCAAGAGTCATGGAGTGGTGTGTTTAGATTTTGTGTTTATTGGTTTTTGTTCGAGCGTTTTACTACTAAAAAGGCCTCGTCTCTTTGATTTTTTCTTGTTTTCTAAGCTTAAGTTCCACACTAAAAGATCATCTAAATAGGTAGCTTTGATCTAGTATCTTTGGATATAGGTGTGTGTGCTTAGATTCATAGAAAAATCTCTTATTTTGTGTCATTTGGGTTCGTTAGCTTTATAAAGGTCAAAATCTTGATTTTAAATTTTTTGGCTTAAAAACCTTAAAGTTTTCATTTTTCTTGTCCCTATAGGCTTAGTAACACTTTTGGTACAAAAATTTTCGGAAAACAATCGTCAAAAACGTGTTTTTTTGAGTTTTGAAAAAGGGGGTTTCAAAAGACTACCGATCTAGTATTTTTCATAAGTAATGATCTAGTAATTTTCGTAAGTACCAATCTAGGTAGTTTCAGTGAGAACCGATCTAGTACTTTTCAGTGAGAACCAATCTAGTATCTTTCAGTGAGAACCGATCTAGTAAGTTTCAGTGAGAACCGATCTAGTACTTTTCAGTGAGAACCGATCTAATTAGTTTCAGTGAGAACCGATCTAGTACTTTTCAGTGAGAACCGATCTAGTATCTTTCAGTGAGAACCAATCTAGTAAGTTTCAGTGAGAACCGATCTAGTATTTTTTTCAGTGAAAACCGATCTAGTTAGTGTCAGTGATAACCGAACTAGTCACTTCTCAGTGATAACCAATCCAGTCATTCTCGTGAAGACCACCGAACTAGTCAAGTTTAATAGAAACAGAACAACTCAATTTACAAATTATACGGTTTATCTCTTTTACTTGTAAAATCTCGTGAAACATTAACTTGTTTTTGTGGTTTTGTCAAGAATTGTAAAATCCCGTGTAGTTTTAAGAATTAAAACACCTAAAAGACTAATTAATCAAACACAATTTCTTTCTACCACCTTTCGATCCGACAATAATCTTTTAACATGCAAATTTCTCAATGACGACTCTTGTTGACAAAGCAATTCCGTCGGGTGCTGATAATCGTCCACCTATGTTGGAAAAAGATATGTACAATTCTTGGAAAAGCATAATGGAGCTATATATGATGAATAGATAACATGAAAGAATGATTCTTAAATCCGTTGAAAATGGTCCACTCATCTGGCCTTCAGTTGAGGAAAATGGAGTGACAAGACTAAAGAAATATTCTGAGTTATCTACTACGGAAGCAATTCAAGCTGATTGTGATATCAAGGCAACAAATATCATTCTTCAAGGACGACCACCTGAGGTCTATGCATTGGTTAGCAATCATAAAGTCGCCAAGGAACTTTAGGAAAGAATTCAACTTCTCATGTAAGGAACTTCATTGACGAAACAGGAAAGAGAGTGTAAGCTTTATGATGAATTCGATAAGTTTGCTTATAAGAAGGGGGAACACTTCATGATTTCTACTTGAGATTTTCACTGCTACTCAATGACATATACATCTACAATATGAAACTGGAATAATTTCAAGTGAACACCAAGTTTTTTAATACTCTTCCTCCTGAGTGGAGCAAATTTGTGACAGATGTCAAATTGGTTCGGGATTTGCACACAACTAACATTGATCAGCTTCACGCTTACTTGGGACAACATGAATTTCATGTAAATAAGGTTCGTTTAATGCATGAACGTAACTCAGATCTGCTTGCTTTGGTTGCAACCCATCAGATAACCTAGTCTCCTTATCAAAATCATCAAAACTCATTCCAAAACACTCAATTTCAACCACAAGTTTCACCATATCAGTCTCTACAATATGGATCACCTTATCAGTCTCAACAATACTCAACTAATCCCTCATCAACACCTCTTTCAATCACTTATCCATCCAATGATTATCGATCATCAGTTCACTCACACGTTTATTCCATCATCATCATCATCTCCTCAATTGAGAATATCTCCCTCAATTAATCACAACCTACATAACCGCCAACCAAGTCAGGTCTAATTGTTCTAGTGTTCCAGAAAGGTGATGATCCCATTGATGCCATCAATCACATGATGTCTTTCTTGACTGTTGTTGTCACTTCCCGCTACCCCACTACCAATAATCAGCTGAGGAATTCATCAAACCCTAGGCAAACAAGCTACCATTAATAATGGAAGAGTAAACCTTTACAACCAATTCGGGATACAAACTTCTTAGGCTGCGGTTAATTCAAGACATACACTCTCCAGGACAAGTGGAAGCAATTATCTAGAAACAAAGGACTGTTATTGATTTTACAACTGCAAATGGGAGGCCACATGTCCAAACAGTGCAACTAACCAAAAGAGGGGAAACGGGGAATGATTCATGGTTTCTTAAACGATACATGGTTATTCTTGGGTACAAGCTCAAGCAAGTGGTCAAATTCTACATGAGGAGGAACTATCATTTTTGGCAGATCCAGGAATTCCAGAGAATTCCAAAAGGTCAAGCCATACAGACTGTCATTACTCACAATGCTGCTTATCAAGCTGATGATTTGGACGCATATGACTCTGATTGTGATGAACTTAACATTGCCAAAGTTTCTCTCATGGCGAATTTATCTCATTATGGTTTAGATGCTCTTGCTGAGGTACAAAATCATGATAATATGAATAATAATATGATTAATCAAGCTGTGCAGGCGAAGCCGTCTTCAAAACAGTCGAATGATGTGAACCATTCAGAGACTAAAATAACCAGTAATAGCAATATCATTCCTTATTCTCAGTATGTGATTGAATCGCAACAGGCAGCTGTTCAGAATTCTAACTCTTCTGCACAATAAGATGCACTGATATTATCTGTGATTGAACAACTGAAACCCCAAGTAGTTAATTGTACCAAGATAAATCTAGAAAATAAAAGTGTCACTGATACTTTAACTGCTAAGCTTGAAAGATATAAAGAACAAATTAAAGTTTTAAAAGAAGGACAAAATGTTGATTTAAAGACTAATGATAACATTTCAAATTTAAGTACACAGTCTGTAGAGATTGATCGTCTTAAACAAACTCTTTCTGAACATTTAAAAGAAAAGGAATCTTTAATGCAAACAATTACTCTTCTCAAAAATGATTTTAAGAAAGAAGAATCTAAGAACATTGATAGGGAAATTGCTTTAGAAAAGAGGATCAAACAGCTAGATAATATTGTTTTTAAAAGAGATCAATCCACACAAACTGTTCACATGTTGACGAAACCTCAGTTTTTCTATGATCATATCACCAAACAAGCTCTAGGTTTTCAAAATCCTTTATATCTGAAGAAAGCTCAGTAGTTAGAACCAAAGCTTTATGATGGTAATGTCATTAAGAATGCTAGTGCTATTGTAATTTTTGACTCCAAAGAGACCCTAATGCTTGCTGAAGAGAGTCGTTCGAAAATGCTTTTAAAACAACAAGATCCTATGATGTTAGAAAAGAAAGTTAATACTATACCAGTCGATTATGTTGTTCTTAACCAACTTTCTCAAGATTTTGAAAAACGATTTGTTCCACCAACTGAATTATCTGCTGAACAAGCCTTTTGGTCTCAGAATTCTGTGAATTCTCTAGAACCCACTCTTTCTAGTAGACCCACCAAAGTTGAGGTTCCAAAAGAACTTCCTAAAGTCAGCATGGTTAATATGAGTTTGAAGAAACTTAAACACCATCTTGCTGGTTTTGACGTGGTTGTCAAAGAAAGAACCACGGCCACAGCTATCACTAAGGGCTCGTGGGGGTTCGAACATACAAAAGCTTGTTTTAGGGATGAAATAATTCCATTTGTAAAAGCTTTGAAGGACTTATTTAATACATTCGATCAATATTTGATTGATGAACTTTCCGAAGTCTAAAATGTCTTTCATCAAATGGAACAGGCTGTGGAACAACATCGTTTAGAGTCAAAAACATTTGAAGTTAAAATGAATCAAGTTTTGAACGAAAACGAACGACTCTTGGAACAAGTTATTAGCAAAGATATTGTGAACATTATTGTGAATTCTTCTATGGATAATGCTGATGAGAATGTGCATGAATGTGAAAAGTGTCTCAGACTTGAGACTGAGCTTCAAAAAGATTTCATTGAAAAAGAGATTTACGATAAACTGTTCAAAAGTTATACCACTCTTGAAAAACATTCCATTTCTTTAGAAGTTGATACTCAACTTAATTAGGAAAGTTTTCAAAGGGACAATTCTGTTTCAAATCAAAGTGCTTCAAGTTTTGATCAATATTTTGAATTAAATGAATTGAAAGCTCAGTCCCAAGAGAAAGACACGGTCATAAAGAAGTTGAAAGAGAGAATTAATTCTCTAAGTGAAAATATGTATGAGAATAAGGTCAAGAAGGACATAGAAGAGATTGAGACAATAAATATTGAATTGGATCATAGGGTGTCAAAGCTTATTGCTGAGAATGAGCATTTGAAACAGACCTATAAGAAACTTTATGACTTGATTAAACCAGCACGTATTCGATCAAAAGAACAATGTAATGATTTAATTAATCAAGTCAATCTAAAGTCTGTGAAAATCTCTGATTTAAATGATAATCTTCAGGAAAAAGTTTTGATAATTACAGCTCTCAAGGATGATTTAAGGAAACTTAAAGGAAAAGCTCTAGCTGATAATGCTGTTACAAAACACACTATTGATCCAGAGATGCTTAAGATTGATGTGGAATATTTAAACCCTAGACTGTTGAACAATAGGCCAGCTCGCTCTGATTACCTTAAGCACACTCAGGAAGAAGCTGCGATTCTTAGGGAAATAGTGAAACAAGGAAAATTACAAAATCCTTTAAATACTTCCTTAGACTCTGCTTGTAAGTATACAAAACAAATTCAAGAGTTGCTTATAATAATCAGACAAATCTGCCCTAGCTTTAATTATTCAAGTGAAAAATTAGTGGCTATAACCCCAAAGAACAAGGACAAAAGAGTTAGATTCACTGAGCCTGTCACATCCTCAGGAAACACTATCACTAAAACAGCCTCTACATCAAACCTAGTTTCTAACAAACCTGTGTTGTCTTCTACAAGAGTAAAACCATCTACTAGTGCTAGCAGATCACAGCCTTTAGGCAATATAAAGAAAGATAAGATTCAGCAAACACCAAGTAGTACTCAAAAGAATAAAGTAGAAGCCTACCCTAGGAAAGTTAAATCTAGTTTGAAAAATAAAGACTGTGTTGTTGCACCTAAAGGAACTGCTACTGTGCAGCATTCCAAGCTTAATGCGAATTCTAAACTTAAATGTGTTAAGTGTAATAGTTGCATGCTTTCTGATAATCATGATTTGTGTGTTCTTGATTTTATCAATAGTGTGAATGCTCGTGAAAAATCTAAATCTGTTAAGAAAAGTTCAAAGAGAAAAGTTTGGAAACCAACAGGAAATGTGTTTACAAATATTGGATACATCTGGAGACCTACTGGTCGGACCTTCACTATAGTAGAAAATGTGTGCCATTTAACTAGGATTACCATAACCACTGAAGTGCCCCTTAGGAAACCAACTGCTCTAGATAATGAAACACCTAAACCTGTCATAACATTGGTTTACTCACGGAAACCTAGAAAATCTAAAACTAATTTTCCTGTTAGCAAATCTAAGGTTCTTAAATCTGTATCTGCTAACAAAAAGGAACCCAGTCAATCTTGGAGATCCATAGTTTCTGATGTTCCATCTTCCTCTCTGATAAATGCAGGTCGTCCAAATTGTTCTCTGGTATTTGGACTCCGGCTGCTCCAAGCATATGACCGGAGATCGCTCTCAGCTCACCAATTTCGTCAATAAATTTTTGGGTACAGTCAAATTCGGAAATGATCACGTGGCAAAGATACTGGGATATGGTGATTATCAGATTGGGAATGTTACGATTTCAAGGGTTTACTACGTGGAAGGACTTGGACACAACTTATTCTCCGTTGGGCAATTTTGTGATTCGAACCTTGAAGTTGCTTTTCGTCAACACACCTGCTTCATTCGAAATTTAGAAGGTGTTGATCTATTGACTGGATCTCGAGGCAATAATCTGTATACTCTGTCTCTTGTGGATATGATGGCGTCCTCTCCTATATGTCTCTTGTCAAAGGCCTCAAAGACA
The DNA here is from genome assembly GCA_026074375.1 of Tanacetum coccineum. NCBI lineage: Eukaryota > Viridiplantae > Streptophyta > Magnoliopsida > Asterales > Asteraceae > Tanacetum > Tanacetum coccineum. The sequence goes on from BQNB010032061.1 coordinate 18,156, forward strand.
AAGTCCTGGCTATGGCACCGACGTCTGTCTCATCTAAACTTTGGTGTAATCAACCATTTAGCTAGACACGGTCTTGTTTGAAGTCTCCTTAAGCTAAAATTTGAAAAGGACCATCTGTGTTCTGCTTGTGCAATGGGTAAAAGCAAGAAGAAACCTCACAAACCCAAATCTAAAGACACCAACCAAGAAAAACTCTATCTTTTGCACATGGATCTTTGTGGACCAATGCGTGTCGCAAGTGTTAATGGAAAGAAGTACATCCTCGTCATTGTCGATGATTACTCTCGATTCACATGGGTTAAATGTTTAAGGTCAAAAGATGAAGCTCCAGATTTCATAATCAAGTTTCTCAAGATGATCCAAGTGCGGCTTAAAGTGCCTGTCCGGCAAATCAGAACAGATAATAAAACTGAATTTGTTAATCAAACTTTGCGTGAATATTATGAGAAGGTTTGAATCTCTCATGAAACATCTGTTGCTCGCTCTGCATAGCAAAATGGTATCGTTGAAAGACGTAATCGTATGCTAATTGAAGTTGCCCGCACAATGTTGATTTATGCAAAAGCTCTGTTATTCTTGTAGGCAGAAGCAGTTGCTACCGCATGTTACACCCAAAATCGTTCCATCATACGTCTTCGTCATGGCAAAACACCATATAAGCTTTTACATGACACACCTCCGGACTTATCATTTTTCCATGTATTTGGTGCACTCTGCTATCCGATAAATGATAGTAAGAACTTGAGTAAGTTACAACCGAAAGCTGATATTGGTATTTTTATTGGCTATGCACCCACAAAGAAAGCATTTCGAATTTATAACCGACGTACCAGACGAATCATTAAAACAATTCATGTAGATGTTGATGAGCTGACTGCAATGGTTTTTGAACACAGCAATTCATGACCCGCACTTCATGAAATGACTCCTGCAACAATCAGTTCAGGACTCGTGCCAAACACTCCTCCTTCAACACCGTTTGTACCACCTTCAAGAACTGATTGGGATATTTTGTTTCAACCGTTGTTTGATGAATTACTCACTCCTTCACCCAGTATTGATCACCCATCCCCTGAAGTCATTACTCCAATTACTGAAGTAGTTGCTCCAGAACCCGCTGCATCAACCGGTTCACCTTCCTCAACAACAGTTGACCAAGATGCATCATCACCTAGTAACTCTCAAACTATGCTAGAAATTCAATCTCCTATCATTCCTAACGATGTTGAAGAAGACAATCGTGACTGAGATGTTGCACACATGAATAACGATCCATTCTTTGGTATTCCAATTCCAAAAGCTCCTTCTGATCAATCTTCCTCAACGGATTTTAGTCATACAATTGTGCATCCCGATCACCAAATTTCTGAACACAATAGCAAATGGACTAAGGATCATCCACTTGTAAATATAATCGGTGAACTCGCTAGACCAGTTTCCACACGGCTGCAATTACATGAGCAAGCTCTTTTTTGTTACTACGATGGTTTCCTCACTGCTGTTGAACCCAAGACGTATAAAGATGCTTTGACTTAATCCTGTTGGATCGAAGTAATGCAAGAAGAGCTCAATGAGTTCGAACGTCTTAGAGTATGGGAGCTCGTACCCCAACCAGATAAAGTTATGGTTATTACTTTGAAATGGATCTACAAAGTGAATATAGACGAACTAGGAGGTATTCTAAAGAACAAAGCTCGGTTAGTGGCTCGTGGGTATCGTCAAGAAGAGGGAATTGATTTTGAAGAGTCTTTTGCTCCGGTTGCAAGATTAGAGGCTATAAGGATTTTTCTCGCGTTTGCCGCTCACATGAACATGGTCGTCTACCAAATGGATGTGAAGACTGCGTTTCTGAATGGTAATCTGCGGGAAGAGGTTTATGTTAGCCAGCCGGACGGGTTTGTGGATCCAGATAACCCCAATCACGTGTACAAGCTAAAGAAAGCTCTTTATGGGTTGAAACAAGCTCCACGCGCGTGGTATGACATGTTGTCTTCGTTCCTGATATCCCAAGACTTCTCCAAAGGCTTAGTGGATCCTACTCTGTTCATCCATAAGGAAGGCAAGGAATTACTTCTGGTACAAATATATGTCGATGATATTATCTTTGTTGCATCTACACCTGAACTTTGTGACCTATTTGCTAAAATCATGTGTTCAAAATTTAAGATGTCAATGATGGGCAAAATCTCATTTTTCTTAGGACTACAGATTTCTCAAAGTCCTAGAGGCATCTTTATTAACCAGTCAAAATATGCCCTTGAATCTTTAAAGAAATACGGTTTTGACTCTTGTGACCCAGTGGATACTCCCATGGTGGAGAAATCCAAACTGGATGAGGATAAAGAAGGGAAAGCCATTGATCCGTCACATTATCATAGTATGATTGGCACCCTCCTTTATCTCACAGCCAGTAGACCTGACCACAATTTGCTATATGCATGTGTGCCCGGTATCAGGCTAGGCCTACCGAAAAGCACTTACATGCGATCAAAAGGATATTTTAGTATCTAAGAGGAACTGTCAATCGGGGATTATGGTACCCGAAGGATTCTTCGATTGCTCTAACAACATTTACAGATGCGGATCACACTGGTTGTCAAGATACACGCCGTAGCACATCTGGTAGTATGCAGTTCTTGGGAGATAGACTTGTAAGTTGGTCATCAAAAAGACAAAAAAGCGTTGTGATATCCAGTACGGAAGCTGAATATATTGCTTTGTCTGGCTGTTGTGCTCAAGTCCTCTGGATGAGATCACAGCTTACCGACTATGGCTTTGGATTCAATAAAATTCCAATGTACTGTGATAACAAAAGCGCTATTGCCTTATGCTGCAACAACGTTTAACATTCCAGATCAAAGCATATAGACATCAGATTTCACTTTATCAAGGAGCATGTTGAGAATGGGGTGATCGAACTTTACTTTGTCAACATGAAGTATCAACTGGCGGACATCTTCACTAAAGCACTTGGCAGAGATAGAATTGAATTTCTTATCAACAAGCTGGGAATGCGGAGTTTTACGCCGGATACTCTGAAACAATTGGCAGATGAAGTTGATGAATAGTGGTGGTACCTATTCAAATATCATGTATCATATGTATATATGTTAAAACCATAAAAACCAAAAAGATTTTTCATTTTTCAGAAAATTTTTATAAAAACAAAATACAAAAATATAAAATTCATAAAACCAAAGAAAAAATTAAAAAATGAGAAAATATAAAAAGAGGTAATAATGGCATGTCTTCTGTAAATCGATAACATTTACGGTCTTAGAAATGTCATTCAATAATGATACGAGACTGTAAATGAAGTTCGAGCAAAAGTTCCAAATGTTTTTAAAACATGTCAAATGGCTTGCTATTATTTCAGAAAGCAACCCGGTCATCATCTTAAAGGCAAGTATTTCAAAAAGAAAACTTGACCTCTCAACGGGAATTTATCTCGGGCATGGTCTACTTAATGACCATGCAAAGGCTTGTGATTACTTTGTATCACAACCCGTGCTTCCTTTATTACCATAAGTGTACGTGTCGGTGCGCTTATGTGTGAAAATAAGAGAAATCTTATTTTGGTGTTTGTTTTTCAAAAATAAATCATTGCTTCATTAGAAAATATTTTTTCAAAAGACATTCGACTTCTCAAACAACGACTACAACTCTTTAAATAGAAAACGGGTCATTGTTTGAGGGGGAGAAAATGTCAAATATCTTTTTCATAATAATAATGAGTTTCAAGGGAAAAGGGTTTTAAACAATAACGGAATATCATTTGTTAAGGAAAGATAACTGGGCTTAGCTTTCGTGTGCCTTATATGTTATGTGTTTATGCCTTTAGGGAGTTAAAGTGTAAATTAAGAGGTTAGGTATGTTAGTTAAAAACATTAGGGACTATTTGTGCCAATTGTTAAACTATAATTGCCTAATAAATCTTAGAAGCGTAAAATTAAAGGGTTAAGTAACTTGAGGGGTTGAATGTGTACAAAACGATAATTGTTTCATAACACCACACAACCCTCTCGTCACTTACACACACAAACACACACTTAAGATATCTTTTCCCTCCCTCATCCTCACTTCGAAATCGCCATCACTAGCTCTCATCCTTCAGTTGTTATCTCGCTTAAGGTAAACTAATAAATCGTTCTACACCTCCTAAACTATTCATAACTCGAAGGAATTGAGATTATATTCAGTTTTGAACTCAAAAACCCTAATTCTTGAATTAGGGTTTCTAAAAATCAAAAGTGCATAAATCTTCAAATTGATTGAGGGGTTATGATTGCTTTGGAGTGTAGAAGACTCGTATAATGCAGTGTTATGTGTGGTTATCATATGAATGAGATTAACTAGCTTGTTTAGTCGAAAAATTTGGGTGTTTGGGAGATAATGTAAAATGTTGGTGGGTTTTGTAATATAATGCTTGTTTATCTAATCTAGAATGAGTTTGAATGATAAAATTATACCCTTGTTTATAGTTCATCGAATGTATGTGCTAAATGTGTAATCGTGCTCATTTCTTTGAAAGTTCTTGATGTATCTGTGATAAATGTTGTTATTATTGAGCCTAAAGGTTATCCCTATGTTAAGAGTTCTAACATAACAAGTGAGAATGCAAAAATCATGTTTGGGAATGTTTATGAGTGAGGAACCGATCTAGTCGTTTTCTTTAAACCGATCTAGTCGTTTTCCTTAAGGAACTGATCTAGTCGTTTTCCTTAAGGAACCGATCTAGTCAATCCCATTAAGGAACTGATCTAGTCAATTCCATTAAGGAACCGATCTAGTCAAATCCATTAAGGAACCGATCTAGTCAAGTCCGTTAAGGAACCGATCTAGTCAATTCCATTAAGGAACCAATCTAGTCAAAATCCATTAAGGAACCGATCTAGTCGTTTTCTCCTTAAGGAACCGATCTAGTCAACTTCCTTTGATAACCGATCTAGTCAATCTCCTAAGGGACCCACTCTAGTGATTGTTTTAAAGAACTAATCCAGTGAATGTTCCAGGAACTGATCTAGTGAAAACATTAAGGAACCAATCTAGTAGATTTAGACCAAAACCACTTAAGATCAAAATTTCAATTTGATGGCAAATTATAACTTAACTTAGCAGGCTAATTAAAATTGGTTAATTATGCTTTCTAATTGAGTTAAAATAGGCTTAAAAGCAAGATAAAATCAAGGTTAACTAAAATACGACTTAGGTTAACTAAATTCTCTACTAGTTAGAAAGACCATGATTCCTAAATTGTTAAAAAGGTTGCCTTAATCCCTTAAGCATGTGAGTCTATCTAAGTTTCCATTCAGAGGAATAGATCTTTATAAGTGCTAAAAGTCTTAAGAGGTCCTAATGCTAAAAGAAAATTTTCTCATCATGATAAAACATAAAGTGTTCACATAAAAGGTCCATATAGTTATATATAAACTTGGTTATATATAAAACTGTATATGAATCATTCTAAGCAAACCATGGACACCCAAGAGCTGAACTGATTGGGCATTGATGATGCTTTAGTTGCTCCTGCCAACCGACTCAAGATTGGCAAAAGTAATCTTCGACTAAGCTTAGACCTCAAGTCCAAAGAAGCAACTCTTCAAGTGGTGTATGATGTTTTGAAACTCACACCCTTTTACAAGGCATTCCAGATCACAGCTGATGTTCCAAAAATCTACATGCAAGAGTTTTGGGCCATTGCTAAAGTTCATCAACACTCAATTTGTTTCAAGGTGAACAATAAGAAACATATTGTGAATCTTGAGTACTTCAGAGAAATGCTTCAAATATGTCCTAAACTACCTGATCAACAATTTGAGGAAACACCCTTTGAAGACGCTATTCTTGCATTTCTTAGAGATCTTGGTCATAATGGAGAGATAAAGGTGATCATCGATGTCAATGTCAACAAGTTAGATCAACCTTGGAGATCATTTACTGCGGTTATCAGCAAGTGTTTGAGAGGTAAAAGTACAGTTATGACAGTACTTGCGACGAGTATCTCAAGCTCAAATCTTTTAGGGCAATGTACCAGTAAAAAGTAAGAACGTAGACTATGCCTACCTTCTGTGGGAGGACTTTGTTTATCAAGTAGAGACCAAGAATGCCAAAAGGGGTAATGAGATGTACTACTCTCGCTTCACCAAGGTCATCATCAACTTCTTAATGACTAAAGATCAATCAATTCTAAGAAGGAACAAGATAAATTGACACTTTGCCAGGGATGACCACATGTTCACCACGATCAAGGTCATCTTTAGGCATAAAGACACACAGCTGTATGGTGCCATTTTGCCTAATGAATTGACGAATGAAGACATCAAAAACTCCGAATCCTACAAAGAGTACTATGCCATTACTTCAAGAGTTGTACCTCCAAAAAAAAGCAAGCATCGAGAAGAAGAAAGTTGGATCTGATCAAGCACCAAAAGCTCCTCAAGGGAAACAACTCAAAGCAACTGCTAAGGTGACTAAACCAAGTAAGAATAAGCTACCTACTCAAGGATTGGAAACTCTTTTAGAAGTGGCATTGACGGAGGAAGAACAAATGAGAATTTTCACTAAAAGAAGCTTGACCCAATTCTATAGCTCTCATGCCAGTGGATCAGGTGCAAATGAAGGAACTGGTGTTAAACCAGGGGTTCCCGATGTACCTAAATATGGTTTTGATGATGAGCAGAATTCTTGGAAATCCAGTTCTGAAGAAGATGATGATACAGAAAGCGAAAATGATAATGATAATGACGATGATGATAATCAAGACGATGATGGTCAGGAATATGATGAACAAGATGATGAAGAACAAGATGATGATGATGAGCAAACTGATTTAGACAACGATGGTGATGACTTTGTTCATCTCAAGTTTTCGATGAAGAAGATGATGAAGAAGAGGGTTCAGATCTAAGGGTTCAAACACCTTCTTATTATGAATCCACCGATGATGAAGAAAGTGATGAAGTCACTCATGGTGCGAATGTTGAGGGAGAAGAACTAGATGAAGAAGAGACAAATGAAGAGGATGAAGCGAATGAATTATACAGGGACGTGAACGTCAATCTGGAGGGAAGAGATATTGAAATGAAAAATGCTCCACGCACTGTCATTCAAACTACTCAAGTAATAGAAGACACTCATGTGATCATTACTCTGGTCAATCCTGAAGGTCAACAACAGAGTTCTTCTGTGTCATCTAGCTTTGTTTCTAACATGCTCAACCCCAGTCCAGATACAAGTATTGACTCTATATTTAATCTTAACACTGAGTCAACTTCTCTGGTAGATGTTTTGGTAACTACTATTGTTAAGCTACCTCTTTTGTCTACAATAACTCTTCCTCCACCACCCACTCCTCTCATCACACATCTGCAACAAACACCAGTTCCCATACCAGCAACTGTTCCAAGCTCCTGACTACAAGATCTTCCTAACTTTGGCTCTTTATTTAGGTTTGACCATAGACTAAAAACTTTGGAAAATGACTTCTCGGAATTCAAGCAAACAAACTAATTTACTGAAGCAATTTCTATAATTCCCGGCATTGTTGATGCGTACCTTACCAACAAGATGCATGAATCCGTTAAAACAGATGTTCAGTTACAGTCAGACAAACTCAGAGATGAAGCTCAAGCTGAAAATAAAGTCAAAGCTCAAGTTAAGGAGCAAGTCACTAAGATTTTGACTCGTTCATCCAATGAATCAAAGACATCCCACACTGTAGCCGCCAACCTATCTGAACTTGAGCTGAAGAAGATTCTCATAGATAAGATGGAAAGTAACAAGTCAATCTACAGATCTGATGAGCAGAAAAATCTTTACAAAGCATTGGTTGATGCCTACGAAAGTGAGAAACTCATACTTGACACTTATGGAGATACTATCACGTTTAAAAGACGTCGAAATGATGAGGAAAAAGACGAAGAACCCTCCGTTGGATCAAACCGAGGGTTCAAGAGAAGAAGAGCTGGAAAAGAACCAGAGTCAACCAGTGCACCAAAGGAAAAGACTTCCAAGACAACTGGCAAGTCAACTGAAGGGCCTAAATCTCATCATAAGTCTGCTGACAACTGCTCAAGCAGAAGAGCCAATGCACACTGCAAAAGATCAACCTGATGAAGAGACCTCTCAGCTTCCTGGTTGGTTTCAGAAACCAGCAAAACCTCCTACTCCCGATCGTGATTGGAATAAGACTTTGCCTGATGCTCATGGACATGTTCAACCTTGGCTAAGCTCTTTGGCCTTGATGGAAGATCCGCGTGAGTCGTTTAATGAGCTGATGGACACTTCTCTTGACTTCTCAGCATTCGTGATAAACCGGCTTAAAGTTGATACTTTAACTCTAGAATTTAGTCGGTCCAACATTCGAGCTGATGAAAGGATCATGCAAGAGTCTGGTAGAACTTGAATATTTCCTTGAAGAAGTCTACAAGGCAACCACTGATCAATTGGACTGGATCAACCCTGAAGGCCAGCAATATCCACATGATCTACGCAAGCCATTACCACTAATACCTAATTCTTGAGGTCGTCAAGTCATTCCTTTTGATCACTTCATCAACAACGACCTTGTGTATCTAAGTGGTGGTGTCTTAAGCTGAAAATATACAACTTCAGTGACGAAGACCAAGACTGCAGATTACGCCACATCAAATAGATTGAATATTTGGTCCCTAACAGAATGTGGTGACAAGTGTCGGTTAGCTACGACAAGCATTCACTCTGGGGAATCTCACATTGGGGGCGAAAACAATAACAATTCTATGGATTTACTGCTAACAGGGAATCTTCTCATGATGTCTACTCCAAACGCAGAATCATTGCTGTCACAAAGCTTCAAATTCTTGAATGGCATAATTATAAGCATCTGGATTGGATCACTATTCGTAGAGATGGTGGCAAGCTATATAAATTCAAAGAAGGCGATTTCAACAGGCTTCACATTCAAGACATCGAAGACATGCTACTTCTTCTTGTTCAAGGCAAGTTGACAAATCTCACTGTTAAAGAACGCCTAGCTTTTATTGTCTCCTTGCGAATGTTTACAATAAGCATTGTCATCCAAAGGCGTATAGAAGATCTTTAATTAGGTGTCGAAAGTTACCAAAAGAAGCTCAACCTCACAAAGCCGGATACGTACAGATCAGATCTTAAACGAAGGGAAGCTTATTCAGCATACTCCAATCTCAGAGGTTTCATTTACCAGAATAAAGACAAGAAGAACAGATTGATGCGTATTGATGAACTACACAAGTTTAGTGACGGTACACTCAATGATGTTTGGGGTGCTCTTGATGATCGTCTAAAGGGAATTCGAATGAAGTATCTGCCATAGACAATCTGGCGACAAAGTGATAGAGATAAAGCAGGAGCTATGATCCAGGCAATTGATAAACAGCTAAAGACCAGGAGGATTATGCGAAGCATGGAGAAATTTGTTGGTGGGAGACCGTACGAGGGAGACTTTCGACTGCCGCAAAGGACCATATGATTTATCATATGATGTCCTTATCAAAACAGGTCAAACCTTGTATGTAATAAATAACTTGTGAATTTGTATATATGTAGTGTAGACATTATGGTGATATTAAGAAGTGATCGAGTACAAAAATTTTCAATTCGGAGTTAAAAGCGAGTCGAAGATCTTCAATTCGGAGTTAAAAGTTATCAAAAACAGATCAACGTCACCAAGCCTGACACTACAAGACCAGATATCAGAAAAAGGCACCCATACACTCCATACAAAGACCCTCAAGGATTCATTTATGTTGACGACATCGGGAGGAACAGGTTGATGCGCACTGACGAACTGTACAAGTTCAGTGACGGCACGTTAACCAGGCTTCTTTCTTTGCTCGAAGACATTACCAAGAATATCGACATGACGTACTTGCCAAAGAGAAGGTGGAGTAACTTGGAAAAGAAAAGAGCTCATTTCATGATCAAAGACATCAACAAGCTGCTAAAGGAAAGAAGGATGATGAGGAGTTTGGAGAAATTAGTTGGTGGTAGACTCTACAGAACTGACCTCAGACTGCTGCAAAGAACAATATGACTTCGTCATATTGTGCTCTTATCTCAAAGGTCATTCGTATATTATAAACTTGTGAATTTGTATATATGTAGTGTAGACTTATGATGAAAATAAGGTGTGCTCGAGTATAAAATTTTCAAGAATTTCTTAGTAAATTCAAAAAAATTTAAATTTTTATACTCAACACAGTCTTATATACCCTCAAAACTTGAGGGGAGCATTAAAATGTTCCTAATAGTGATTATATAACATTTTATCCCCGAACGTTTAATCAATTGATATCCAAAATATCAAGGGATCAACATTTTGAATAAAGGGAGAAAATGTGATTAAAATGAATCTATATTATATTGACATGTGATCATAGTAAAATGGACTCAATGCACTCCAACCCTCAACATGTACTACGATTACGGTGCACATGTTAAGGGGGAGCCTTTTTAGTGATAATAAAATACTCTCAAAGTGTAAATCTTTTGATATTTATATCAAACACTTTGATTGAAATTTTCAATGATTTTGGTTTTGATTATGATGGAATACCCTAAAGACCGACCATGTACTTAAATTTATGGAGATATAAGTGTGGATAGGGCCATAGTATTCACATCGGGGGCCATGACCAAACCAGAACCTGGGGGGGATCTACCCAGGGATATCCACTAGTTAGTGTAGAAGTCCTTAGGTATGATACAAAAGGAGAAAAGGTGAGAATCGGGAATAATGTGGACTGAGATGGAGCTAACACTGGAACAAACCCAACAAGGTGTTAATTTGATTGAAGCTCGGAAAGCATTAGCGAATGGGGTTAAAGAATGAAAATAGAAAATGTAAAGGAAATAGGTGTAAAAAGAAGAAGCCTTCAAACACTTTGGTCAGAAACGGGGTCAATACATAAAGCTGTCGGAAACACTAAGTTGTTGTCTGGAAATTGTGATAAAGTCATGGACCCCGGACGCTAGTGTCACAAACCCTTCCTATGCCACTCAATGTCTCATCCAAAGACTCTTGTTTAATATCACGGAGATTCCAACAAACGCATTCTATCAGACTTTCCACTAAGTCCGAAGTTAGTTGATGATTGAAAATGGATGGCACTCTGCACTAAGCCTCCGATCAGTAATACACAAAAGAGATCATCCATATATCTCATTAGGACACTTGTCAAAATTATGATTGCTATGTCACACAATATGAATAATAAGATATATATTAAGAGTCCTACGCATTATCCTTGTGATTTTGCTAGAACATCCGAGTGATATTACTCATAGTAAAGATGGAAATCCTGCTTGAGCAACATCACAAACGAAAAGAAGGGATGGGATTGGCTGGTTATTATTGACGTTTTATCGCGAATTTTTCTAAGATTGTTAAACCCCTTACTTCACTAACACAGAAGAATCAGAAGTATGAGTAGGGCGTGGAACAAAAGGAAGCCTTTCAGACTTTGAAGGACAATTTGTGTAATGCACCAACATTGTCGTTGCTTAACGGAGCAGAATTGTCTACTATGATATGTCACATCAAGGATTGGGATATGTGCTCATGAAATGAGGCAAGGTGATTGCGTATGCATCACGGCAATTAAAGATTCACGAGAGAAACTATACCATGCATGATTTAGAGTTGGGTGCAGTAGTTTTTGCTCTTAAGATTTGGAGACGTTAATTGTACGGGACAAAAAGTGTTATCTATACGGATCATAAGAGTCTTCAGCATATATTCGAACAGAAAGAGTTAAATATTCGCCAAAGAAGATGGATTGAATTATTTAGTGATTACGATTATGAGATTCGCTAACATCCAGGTAAGGCGAATGTAGTAGCTGGCGTGTTGAGTAGGAAGGAAAGAGTGAAACCGAAGTGAATGCGAGGAATGTCTATGACAATATAGTCTAGCATTAAACAAAAGTTGTTGGCTGCTCAAAATGAGGCGACCAAGGAATAGAACGCGCCAGCAGAAATGCTGCGTGGCTTGGATCAGCAAATGGAAAAGAAGGAAGATGGAGGTTTATACTTTATGGATAGAATATGGGTTCCTTTAATGGGTGATGTAAGGACCATAATTATGGATGAGACGTATGCTATGAGATACTCTATTCATCCGGGTGCGAATAAGATGTATTATGATTTGAGAGACATGTATTGGTGGCCAGGTATGAAAAAGGATATAGCTACATATGTTAGTAGGTGTTTGATTTGCTCGAAAGTGAAGCTTGAACATCGGAGACCGTCGGGTTTACTACAACAGCCAAAGATACTTGAGTGGAAATGGGACAAAAATACTATGGATTTCATCACTAAGTTGTCGAGTTCGAGTGGTGGGCATGATACGATTTGGGTAATAGTCGACAGATTAACCAAGTCAGCTTATTTTTCTTAGCTATACGTGAAGACTATAGTATGGAGATTGTTAGAAACACGAAAGTGTCGGTCGCTTCCATAAATAACTGTCATTAGCTCATTAAGTAATTTTTGGAAACTTACATAGTTAGTAGGCTAAGGCCCATGGATAAACCCATGCAAGCCTAAGCCCACATGCCATGTAGAAGTATTTATACACCTCTCCATGCCTTGGAGAGGTGGTTGGTTGTTCCTTTTTCACACATTAATACAAGTTCTCTTATATGTTTACTTTCTCTCTCTAAGTGTTCATCCAACCCTCTCTCTCACTAAAACAGCCTCTCTTCCTCTTTCATGTATGTTATTTGATTAGTCTTCAAAGAAGCTCATACTCAAAATCGCCTTTGTGAAGCATGTCAGAAGACAAGAAATATTTCAAAACGTGATGAGATGCCCTTAAACACCATTCATATATGTGAAATTTTTAACATATAGGGTATCGATTTCATGGGACCCTTTTCGAAATCATACAAATTCGAATACATTTTAGTCGTTGTCGGCTATGTTTCTAAATGGGCCGAAGCACAAGCTCTACCAACAAACGATGCCAGATTTGTTATTACTTTTCTGAAGAAACTATTCTGCCATTTTGAAATGCCCAAAGCTCTCATAAACGACATAGGAACTCATTTCTGCAACAGATAATGAAAAAAACCATGAAAAGATATAGAGTTAACCACCGATTCTCTACATCATACCACCCTCAAACAAGTGGTCAAGTTGAAAACATGAACATAGCTCTTAAAAGAATTCTTGAAAAGACTGTTAAAGACAATCTCGCTATCTGGTCAAGAAAACTTGATGATGCTCTGTGGGCTTTTCGTACAGCTTACAAAACACCAACCGAAACAACACCGTACAAACTAATATATGGAAAGAATTGCCATTTACCATTTGAAATTGAACACCGTGCATATTGGGTACTAAAAAACTATAACCCAGATCTCATCGCTATTGGTGAGAAACGAATGTTTCAATTACACGAGTTAGACGAACTAAGACATCAATCCTATGAAAACTATCGTCTATACAAGGCAAGAACCAAAGTCTGGCATGATAGGAAACTCAAGATAAGAAAAGAATTCAAACACGAAAAGAAAGTGTTGCTCTTTCATTCAAAGTATAAATTCAAGCAACCAAAGCTCAGATCTCGCCGGCAAGGACCATACGTAGTAAAACATCAATATCCATCCGGATATGTTGATCTTTATGGAAAAGATGGAACAACGTTTATTGTTAACGGCCACCGACTCAAGCTATATCATGAAGAAGAAGATTATAATGACCAAAGGGAAGCAGTCACTCCCTTCTTTCAGAAAGAATGAACTCCAGAAGTAGGAGTCTAGCTAATGACTCTCTTAAAAAATTAAGCGCTTCTCGGGAGGAAACCCGTGCTTTACTTAAGTGTAGAAGAGCCCCTCTTCTATACAATTCCACTCATTTTCTTTATTTATTTTCTCTAAAAAAAACAAAAAAAATTTTTTGTGCTTTTGTGTGTTTACTTTTATGCAAGTATTATAGCTCAAATCTAGGAAATTATAGAGTATGCTCAAAGATAACTTTCATGCAAGCTAAAATTATCTATGCCCCGGGAAGTACCGTTCTCCCTTAATTTTCCCTATTTTCTAGTTATCAGTTATCACATTGAAGGCAATGTTCAACTTAAGTGTGGAGGAGATCCAAATAGAAAAAATTAATCATTTCCCTCCATTTTTGCCCGCTAATTTTTTTAATGCAAATCTTAAAAATCCTAAAAATTAATATATGCTTACAATATAAAAATGCTCTTAGTAATGCAAATCCACCCGGATCAACACTATAACTAGCACAAATCTAATCTACTAAATTATGAGAATTTTAAGCCTTAGAATATATTCAGGTGCCCACCTTTGGTACCTAAGATAATTGATGCCTTTAGCTTGTTCGAGTTAAGGTTTGAATGCTATTGCAAGTGTCTCATCCGTCATTACGGCTGTGTATTTGTAATTTGTCGCCTTTTCTGGAGTAATGGTATTGGTTGAAAATTATATATGAGTGAACCGGTAATTTAGAAGCTCTAGAACTTGTGCTTGATCATCATTTACTAGACCGAAGCCAGATTAATTCATAAGCAAAATCATATGTTATGAGGAGAAACAAATCCCGAAAGTTCCTGCAGCACTCCCTTTTAATGCTAATTACTAAAGTACAAGAGATTGAAGAAAATTGCTCAAAATGAAGTTTTGTGCCAAGCCTTAGTTATCTTGGTATAATATATATATATATATATATATATATAATAGAAGAAATAAAAGTTAAAAGTTATAGGCTTAAGTTCTACACAAGAGATATGTGTATGTTGTTCTCCTTCATCAGTTTCAAATTCCACCCTTCGGTTATGTTTATGTGTCAAGTACAAGCCTATGGTAGCTGTCTAGATTATGTTTGCGCATCTAAGTGACTTCACAATTAAAACCCTATCTGAGTGGCTTGAGTGAATTAAAATCAAACACATTTTCCTATGAGGTGCTCTGTTATGTGTCTATGCCTGAAAAGTTATCTAAACCAGTAAACACTTGTAAAATCCAAAATTTTCTCCACGTCATGATAAATGATCTTGTTTTTCTTGCTTTATATTTCTTGAGGGCAAGCAACAGCTAAGTGTGGAGGGATTTGATAACGCCTAAATTGTACATGTTTTTAGCGGCGTTATTTATATATATTTTATCATTTCTCGTGAACTTTTGATATTTAATAGCATAAAATAATTTCATGTTCACTTGAAGTCATCCCGAGGTTAAAGGAAATAAAGTTCAAGTGTTTTCGATTATTGGAAAGCAAACTAGAAGAAAAGAAAAAACTCAAGGCTGAAAAAAGCATAAGTACGCCGCACTTAACCTAAGTGCGCTACACTTACAAGCGAGTCCAAGAATTAAAGTGAATTAAATGAAGATTGCGTTAATACCCCAAGTACGCCGCACAAATATTTTTGTGCGTCGCACTTCTCAATAAACATTAAATTCCCCGCATTTAATCACCAAGTGCACCGCACAATCTTTTGTGTGCGCCGCACTTTTACCCCAAACTTAGCCTATAAATAGTGGCTGAATTTTTACACATTTCATCCATTCCTCACTTCACTTCATATCTCTCAACAATCATATCTCCAATTCTTCAACCAAAAAACACCATGAACCTTTGAAGATTGAAGATCAAACCACAAAAAACGAAGAAGAATATAATAGAATTATAAGAATAAAAGGTTGTATTGTGATTCCATACTTGTTACGGGGAGAATTTTAATCCATATTCTTACCTCAGATATAGTATGTTTCTTGTTATTCCCTTTAATTTTATTATGAACTTCATAGCCATGAGAGGCTAAATCTCTCATGACTACTCGGTGAAAATATTATAATGAATAAGCGTTTGATATAATTACGATCTTGTTAATCTTAAGCTTATGTTATAATCCTATCGTATCTTATCTTATCAACTTTGATTATATACTCACACTGGTATAGGTCGAAAGACCCGTTGTGGTCTATATAGTTTTAAAGATTTGTTTGTGACGAGAAATCCACTTACGTTATTTGATAAACAAAATAGATTTGATATAATAGTAACTGGATTATTTGAGTGACACGTGTAATCAAGTTAACTAAATATAAGTCTTAAGTTAAACAAGTTAATTTGTGAAAACGTTATCTGACGAGAAAATACTTTCTTTAAATTAAAGCCCTAAGACTAAGATCGTAACTATTACCACTGCTTATGAATTATAAGAAATTATCCGAGTAGTCATATTTCTCACATATGTTTAAGTTTATTTTTCAACTGATTATTCAACACTACGCAAATCCCTGTGGACGACCTGATCTTACCTAAAAAGGTTATACTACATACGTGGGTTATACTTTGACCCGTATGTTTCCGTCTAATTAATCGGTATTTTCAGTCTTATAAATTTAAAGCTTTCAAAACACATCAGGCTGTTGACTCATTTCCCATGTGAAGAATAGATCCATCATTTAGTGACTCATAGGTCTTGAACCAACATCTATCTTTACACACATGAACTATTGGTCCCGAGTCAACCCACCACACAACATTATCATCCTGTAAAAAGTAAGCCTCGGATACATATGTGACATAATAAACCGAAATTTTTTATTAAACATATTCTGAACTTTTAGTGAGTTGGAAGAATCATTCACTGAACCATTTGTGCCTGAACCATTGGCTTTATTACCAACTTTTTCACATTTGCAGTCCTTTTTCAAGTGTTTAGGTTTCCCACACTTCCAACAAGTCACTTTAGACTTCTTGTTAGGATCAGTTTTGGTGTCCTGATGCTTATGTTTACCTTTTTGTCATTGTACCTGATGGAGTTGTTATGCTCCACCATATTGACAACTGAATGATCAACAACATTGTTGCTCTTTGGCTTGTCACTATCCTGCACCCTGAGAGACTCCTCAATGCGCAGATGACTGCCCAATTCAACATTTTGGTAAATACCACGACACATATAGTCATCATTCTCTCATTTGTTCCTTTTTCTGATTTGCTCTATTGTTGCATCATCCCCATCATCAGGAATTGGTGTGTTTAGGACATACACCACACTTGTGATAAAAAGAAGAAATGGCATCTTCTTTTGCCATCTTCTGAACCCTGCAAATTTGTCTAGTTTGGAGAAGTTAGCCACCATTGATTATCACAAAATAGTTTCTTTTAATTGTTGGTTGTGTAGTTCCCATAACAGGGGGAAGATAATCAATGGTAACCGGATATCAAATGAAATCGTGTAATCACTTTCCAAAAGAAACTATTCAACCCTAATGCATGGGTATCACGAATATCTCTTTGGGATAAGAACAAATGTTATGTTCTTGAATTAGGCAGAATTCAAGAACCCTTTCGCCTTTATGTTTTTTTGTGTTTTCCATGCAAGTGTTCATCTTAATTTATAGGGATAAAAACTCTTAAACAAAAGAGTTTGTAACTCTTGGTCAAAATGAGTTATGAACATTAATCGGCCAATTAATCTCATAACTTCCTCCATGAATGCATAGTGGTTACATGATAATAATCATAGTCACTAAATTAATCTTGAAACCGCCCATTAAATAGGTTAAGGTGGTTACAAACACTTAATGTTGAAACCACCCATTTAATAGGTCAAGGTGGTTACAAACATTTAATATTGAAATCGCCCATTTAATAGTCATTAAGCTAACCGCTAAAAGAGTTAAGGAAAATCAGTGACTTGATGGGTGTACAGTCCGTATCTCCAAACCTATTTTCAACTATGACCCGATTCTCACAATTGCACTAAATTTCCAAAGGACTAAACACTTGAAAGACAACTGTAAAATATAATTTTGTATTAATTTCCTGTTAAAATTCACTAAAGTTGGATGATATTAAAAAGTAAATGATTTTTGCAGTTGAAAATACTTTAAGTGCCTTTAGTGAAACAATTTTGAAACTTGAGTAGTTTTGGTAGTTGCTCACATATTTACAATATATAACTACTTGACGATTGACGATATTAAATTGCAACAAAATTTCTTTAAATGTTTATTTTAACACATTTTTTGTGCTGTTAAGTTGTTCTAGTTTTATACTCTGTAAATCAGTTGTTCTATTTAATTTTCTAAACGTTTGTGTATCTCAAGAGAAAATGTTTTATATTTAGGGAAAATTCTTGAAAAGGTTCAAAAGTCATTCGATGAATGTCATTTTATTTCAAACAAAAGTTTTTTTCTCAAAATAGCGTAGGGTAATTGGGCAATTTAAGAAGAAAATGACACGTGTCTTTTATTATAATATTAACGTGCAAAATTTTTGGGCAACTTATTGTACTTATGGGCAACCTATTGTACTTCTGGGCAACATATCTGTACTTAAATATTAAAATAATAGACACATGTCAATTTCTTCTTAAGGTGCCCAGTTACTCTGAAATATTTTAAGAAAAAACTTTATTTTGTAGTAAAAATGCATTCACGATTTGGTTTTGAACCCTTTTATAAATTTTCTTCTATATTTATACCATTTAGACATTTCTTTTACAGAAAACCAAACAATATCATAATCTAAATTCCAATATTCACGACACTAGAATTAGATTGTGTGAATTATATTTCGAATTATAAAGCAATTTGAATTATATTTCGAATTATATTCTATCTCTACTATTTTATAAAGTATTTGGGACTTTTAAAAATAGAACTCTTAAAATGTTTAATAACACAAAAAATTTCTTATTAAAGAAAGTCTCAAAATCTAAACTGTATGTATTAGTTTTGATGCATGGTTATTAACAACCCAATTCATTCTGGAAATTAAATGTAAAATTGAAATATTTCATTAAAAATAGAGTTGTAACACCCCATTAAATGTAAAATTAAAACATCCCATTAAAATAGAGTTGTGACAGCCCATTAAATGTAAAAATGTAACAACTCGTTCTCTCTTAAAAACACAAACAATTGCCTCTCTATTTCTTTTCAAACGGCCCGATCCTCCTAACATATAAAAAGCATCTAAACACATCTAGCTTTCTATTTTTTTATCTCTCATCAACTTCTCTCTTCTCTCTCGCTCTATCTTTCTTCACTCTCTCTCTCTCTCTCTTCTCTCCTCACTCTCTCCACTCCCTCTCTCCTCGCCCCCTCTATATTTCTTCTCTTTCTCTCTCCATTTCTCTCTCTCTACTCTTTCTCTCTCTCACTCTCTAATTCTCTCTCCCTCCCTCTCAACCTCTCTCTTCTCTCTGATTGCTGACTCGACTACGACTGACTGCTTCATGGCCTTTGCATCTTCTTTCTCTAGACTCTCTACTGATTCTCTCTGTCTCTACACTCTCTGGCGGGGTACGATCTGACATTGAATTCTCCCCGTACCACTACCCTCTGAGCTGTCATATCCCGATGTCTCCCGGATTCTAAGATTCGATATGCTGCTCTGCTCGCAGTACCCTCTCCTAGCATGGCTCGCATGCTCTGCTCTTCCTCTCGACCTCAGCGTCTCTTGTAGCCGTCCTAGCCTTTCTGCTCCCTGGATGACGTAGCGTCACGCACTCTCGTTCCTCGAGACCTTCGTCTTTTTCGATCTCCCGGGGGGCGGGGATGACGAGCTCGTCTCGTCTTATCAGAGCCTCTCTCTCTCTCCCTCCTCGGCTCCCCCCCGTCTCTCTCTGTTCTCTCTCTCCCCCCTCTCTCGTGCACCGCCCCCCCCTCTTCCCCCGAATAACCGCTCTCTGACTCTCTCGTTTTTTGTTTTATGTGATTTTTTTTTGTGTTATTTTGTATCGTATATATCTCTCGCCTCGTCCCTCTCCTCTCTCCCTCGCTCTGCCGCATTCTCCCTCTGCCCTCTCCCCTCTCTTTCTCTTTTCTCTTCTCTGACTCTCTCTCTCGTCTCTCGTCTCTCTGTGATGTGTATTTAATGTCTCTATCTACTCTAATTAAAGATGCAGTAAACCTCATAAGCGACACCATAAGATTTGAAACACCAACGAAACCATCCAAGTCGCTTGACCATGTATGAGTTAGGGAATATGTGTTGAGTTGAAAACCAAAAGATATTGTGTATTTTGAAAACTCAAAAATATTGTATTTGTTGAAACGAACACCAAAGGTATGTATTAATTTTTGTTTTGAGCTTCTTTAAGGAGAATGCTAATGTAATTAACTGAGTGACTACTAAAACTGCATTGACACTGAGACAGAATGATTAAATAAGTTCGATAACTGGGAAAAATTAGAAGATATCTTTATGTGGTAGTCAATTTGCTAACAACCCAGTCCACTTAACTTTTATAACGCCATTAAAGGAGAACATTAAATCCCGCAATTGGACAGGTTTTATTGATACCCACTAAACATGGCTCGAAAGAACGCTAAACAACCAAGAGTCCTGAATTCTCTGTGTTCTTTGGGTTCGAAACGAAACCACCAAAGGTATGTATTAATTTTGTTTCTTCTTTAGGAAATCTATGTATTAACTTTGCTACAAAACTCATACATACACATAATTAAAAGTTATAACTGAAAATTAGAATATCTTTATGTGTAGTCAATTTCGTAACAGCCCAGTCCACTTAACTTTTATAACAGCCCATTAAAGAACATTAAATCCAATGACATTTATATATACCCACAAACATGCAAAACACACAAACACCAAACCTCTTCATCCTCTTCATTCATATATCCATTAAATCTTCTCCATTGATATATCTCCATTGTTAAACAAATAAAAGCAGATGTCATAGTCCTTGTCAAAGAAGTTAATTCCCTTAGAAGCACGCAAGCCCAGTTGACACGGCAACTAAATGAATCCCTTAGAAGGGAAATCCAATGCAGAGGTATGGATGTGCATTCGTATCAATAGTATTCCTTTATTATGTTGTTATTTGTTAAAGATGAAGACATCATGAACGATATTGTTTCGAGCGTTGAGGTAATTTTTTTATATATTTTGATATTTACTTCATCACATCTAAATAATAAAGTCATGGAAAAAAATAGATGAAAAATTTTAGTTTCCGGATACCCGTTGCCGCATTACGCGGGTACCCGGCTAGCATCTTCTTAAAGCATCTCCAATGCGTAAAGCTAAAAAAGACTTTTCACTATTTAAAAAAGCTTTTGGAGATGTTTTTTGACATTGCATCAAAAGCTTTTTGAAAAGGCTTTTACAAAGACTTGTCAATCAGCAAGTCTTTTGTAAAAGTGTTACTCATTAAATGTATCTTGCATTTAATGCATTAAATGCAAAAGGCCATCAAAAACTTTTTGCATAAAAGCATCTCTAATAGGTAAACCACTTAAAGACTTTTCACTATTAGAAAAAGCTTTTTGAGGTGGTTTTTCCCATTGCAACAAAAGCTTTTTACAAAGCTTTTTGGAAAGACTTGATAAGCACCAAGTCTTTTAGAAAAGCTATTGCTATGTAATTGCATTGTAATAAATGCCTTAAATGCAAAAAGCTATCAAAAGCTTTTTACATTGGAGATGCTCTGCTCTTAATAGAGAAACTGCACCTATCAAAATAAAATAAACAAAACAAAAAGTACCTTAGGTGAAACTTTACAAACCATTAACCATGGTTAAATAATTACCCTACTACCCCCACGATAACCACTATCTCCCAGCGGTTTATATATTGACCGAAGCATAGAAACCTGTAAAACACACACCAAAAAACCAAAACTAAAAACAAACTAATCAAAAGAAAAATGGTCGAAGATACTAATAACCACCATGGCATGATGGTCCATGTTCCACCATGGAGCACTTTAATGGACGACCCATTAACAGGACTGTCACCTTTCTCACCACACAGCCCTAATGCAGCCACCACTTTAGAAGACTATGCTTACTTTCTTCGCAACGACGCTGCACTTCGTCGATACTTAGACGAAGATCTAGACAGTGAGAACGGTTGTACGGACTTTGATATCACATCTGAAGCTTATGCATGTGATAGTTTCCGTATGTATGAGTTTAAGGTACGTAAATGTGCACGTGCTAGGTCACATGATTGGACTGACTGTCCGTATGCTCACCCGGGTGAGAAAGCCCGTAGGAGGGACCCGAGGAAGTATAGTTACTCGGGGACTGCCTGTCCTGAGTTTCGAAAAGGTGGGTGTAAAAAAGGGGACGCTTGTGAGTTCGCTCATGGTGTTTTTGAGTGTTGGCTGCATCCTAGCAGGTACAGGACTCAGCCATGTAAAGACGGAGTTGGGTGTCGCAGGCGTGTGTGTTTCTTCGCACACACGCCCGAGCAACTCCGTGTTTTGAGCCCAGGGAATGATATGGGCCCGGGCTCCGCGGGTATGTTTTCTTCTTATTTTTCTTCGCCATCGGAGACTTCGGCGACTGATCAGGAGATTTTCGACTCGCCTCCGATGTCTCCGATGATGGACCATGGGTGTTTGAGTCGGTCAGTTGGGTCGGTGTCGGTTAATGAGATGCTGAGTTCATTAAGAAGGTTGCAGCTTAATAAAACACCTACAATGAGTACTTCATGGAGCATGCAAATGGGTCGTGTTGGGGCTGGGTTGGTTTCTTCTCCTCGGGCTGGCTCAGGGTCCGGTTTTTATAGCTTGCCGTCTACTCCCACCCGGCCTGTGACGCTCCCGGGTCTTGGATTTTCCGAGATTTGGGAAGAGGGTGGTGCTCAGGAAGAGCCGGTTATGGAACGGGTTGAATCGGGTCGGGGTTTGAGGGCTAAGATGTTTGAGAAGCTGAGTAAGGAGAATCATGTGGATACTGTTGACCCGAATTCGGGTGATGGTTCGGGTTCGAACCCGGATGTTGGATGGATCTCGGAGCTTGTGAAATGAATGGACATATACTCGTATGGATTGGTAACCTTCCACCAAGTGTTAAAATTTTCAATTATTATCATGGTTAATTAATGGTATTAATCACTATTTGCTTAGGGTAAAGTTAATTAGTTATTATTACTCATTACTATGGTTTAAGGTGATGATGAAAGAAGATTAGAAGACATTTTGTCCACTCCACTTATTGTAGATAGTGGGTTTATGAAGGGGGTGAAGTGTAAGAAGTGTATTTTGTGGGGGTTACTCTGAAAGAGAGGAGGGAAGAAATGGGGTGGGAATTATTTACTTTGTTATTGTTGGTAAAAAAAATGATTTTTATATCATGGGTGGTAAATGTAATTGTGGGGGGTGGTGTCCTCATCCTACTCATTCAACTAACCCATTATTGTTGTAATACTATTAAATTGTGTACTTGTTATTTTCGTTTTCATTTCAAAATTAGGATTTTCACATCCAACATCTTGTGTGTGTTTAACATAACCAGAAAACTTATATGATATGGATATTTTGGAACATAAGAGAACTGATGGTACTAATTTTCAATAATTTGGCCGAAAATGTTTACTACATAACTCTATGGTATGGTGATATGTCGGTTAATGATGAAATGCGCGATATCGACAGAAGGTGATCAGCCGAGTTTCGGGTATATGAAGTGATCTTAGAGGTTTTAGTCATGTATGAGGGTTTCCTCGGATATGTTGTACTACGTTATACTACAATAGTCATGCTTTTTAATGATGTATATTAAAGATTTGTTCTTTGTTCGACTTAAGATATGTTGTAATCCTTCCGTCTCATTTTTATCGTCCATGTTTTTTTTTTGGACGTCAGAAATTTGATCAAGTTTACTATATTACCTCTTGTTTGAAATTATTATTACGAACTTTAAAAAAACTTTAATTAATTAGTTTAGGGTAAAACTGTCATTCTCTCAAAAAGTAAGAGAGAGAAAGCGGTAATAAATGCACTTTTATTAAACTGTGTATTTTTAATCGGGGGACAATAATTAATCGGGGGACAATATATCTTGTTTAAGGTTGTCAAAGAAGTACTTAAGATTTTATTTGTTTGGTTTTAGCATGTCTATTAGTGGAAGTTAAGAATTTATTCTGTAAACATGGTTACTCTAAATTCATATATTCATTTGAATGTGTCTGAACCTCAAGTTCCTTGGGTGGGGTAGGTCGGGTTGCATAATATTCATTTTATAATCGCTAAAAATTAAAGAACTCGAACAGTTTGCTTTGTAGATTTATGCCAAATGTAGGATAGATTGTGTTTTGGATTTATACGCTAGGTTGAAAATGAGATATTTGAAGGTGTCATTTTGAGAAAACGATATATGCTGCTAGGGTGCTACTATTGATATCCTCCGGCCCGTCAGATGGTACAAAAAAGGTACAAAAGATTCTTTTTGTACTTTTTTTTTGCAGTATAACGCAGTTTTATTTCAGGTTTTGTTTCGTATTTCTTGACAGTTTCATGCTTTTGACTTGTTAAACTTTATAATTTTCATTCCGTATTTTCCGTGTCACGGTTTTTATAACATATACAAAATTATAAAAAAAAAAAAAAAAGTGAAAAAAAGGGGAAAAAACATAGGGAGTACGGATGGCTTTTTAGTGGGTACAAATAACATAAGCCATGTTGCTATTATAAATTATCCTTTTGATGTGTCCCCGCTTGTGAAAATCTGCACCATGCACGTGTATGCGACTTTTCTTTTTTGGGATGAACTTTTGTTTGGTGTGGTTTTACTATAAAAAATGCTTACTCACCGACATCATTGCCTAAAACCGTTAGGTGCAAAAATTGAATGATGGGAGCCAAAATGACATGGAACTAGATGGGATGTGAAATAAATGGTCTCGAGTCTTGACCAGACCTTTTTCGAATCTACTAGTGTGGTATGTATGTTATGAGAGTGTGTCTGACTTCGCATAAACCCCAACCAGCCACCGCTCGCTTACACTCTTGCCGATCGCAGTGCAAGGGCTGAAACTGGCACTTTGGTCTTTCACTCACAAGTACTTGCAAACGACATGCAACGAATAACAATGGGGGACCAATATATGGTTTTTGACCAGTACGAGCTGGTGGACAGGAGAGCGAAGGGGTATTGGTTTCGAGGATTTTAGTCATGATGTTGTTTAGGGCACCCTTGTTTAGCGACCATGGTAGCATTTCACCTCTACATTAATGGACATGGTAATCAATGGAACCTATCCTTTTGCAACTACTCCACTGGTTACAAATAAATAATCCTGGGGATAAGTCGACTTCTGACAACTAAAATTTGTACAAAACTTGAACGTCACTACATAATTCCATGTTGTGGTGGAATTATGGGGTGTCTTGGGATATCACCACATATTATGTTATATCAATCGAGAGTTTTGTACACCGAATTACTTTTAGTCTTGATTCTACGACTTATGTTAGTACTAAAACTTGCAATGCGTAGTTTACAATGGATGTCAAAAATGTTTGTTGTATATTTTCAAGCAAAGCCGTATATGAAAGTATGCGAGGTGTGTTGTCGCATTGGGCCTTCAAATTATAATAGCTACATAATTTCTAAATGATATGTATATATATATTCTATAAAAGTGATTACTATTATTAGATTTTAAAGTTGCATTGAAAATGCTAGCCGAGCACTATAAATACTATTAATTATTATTTTATCCCTTTAGAAAATGATTCACTTTCCGTTTGAGGCTCTGTTAAGTTATTAAACTAAATTCTGCACAGAGCTTTTATAAAGACACCACTGTTTTCAAGTTAATTATATATAAACCATTAGCATTTTACGATGGTTAAGTATTTAAGGTATGTTTGACAATAAAGATTACGGAGAGATTGTGATTATTTAATTGAAAAAATAAGTTATTTAAAATATAAGCTTCGTTTGGCAAATTAACTTATATGTGATTATAAAAAAATATATTTCATAATCTCTTAAAATCAAATGCTACTTTATGTAACTTATAATAATAATTTCTTTTCATTTACAGCTTCGTTTTTAGTTTCAGCAATAGCTGTTTCAGCAACAGTTGTTTTTGCCAAACATACCCTTAAACCATTAGCATTTTAAACGAGGTTATCTATTTATTTTTATTTTTTATATTTTCAGGTTAAACTCTGTCGTAATAGAGAACAACAGGATGCGTTTCCAGCCTATATGGCACCAACCCAAAGCGTCCTACCCCATTTACTTGCTTCTCCTCTGATATGTCCTAAAAAAAATAAAAAATTTTGTTGCATATGCGACCAAGTTGTATTGCATGTTTGTGTGGGAATGTTTTTATTAAATTGTTTTTTGAGGTTATTTTGTGTTAAAGTGAGATATGTTTTTTGTGGTAGCCGTGATCGTCTTATTACGATCATTTGATCATAAGGTTGGTATTAGAGAGAAAATTGATTAACGATGTGGTGAAAAGAGTGACCGTAGTCACTGTTACATGCCAGCTATGTATTTAAACTTACAGTGCGTGGTCTACGATGGTTTAAGTATTGGTTGTTAAGATCTCGATCTTGATCTTTATATCTTACGATTTTACGATACTGCAAAGCAAAAAAGATCCGGATCTTACATAGGATCTTTGCAAGCTTAAGATCTTATAAGATCCCGATCTTTAACCATAAGATATTAGGATCTAATCCGATCCGGTCTTATTTTTCTCGGACCACAAACTACAAAACTACAAATTTATGGATTTTGTTTTGTGCTATTAAAAAAACATGTTAATCTTCTTGAACATTTCATAATCATAATTTATGATAACATTTCTATGAAATATTCACGTAATTTTGTGTTTATATGATATATAATAATTTGTATATTTGTATAATATCACATAAACTATTAAGAAAATAACATTATTGTATGATTTTAAGATCTCGATCCGATCTTCGATCTCGATCCGATCTTAGATCTCGATCTTGCAAAAATAAAAACGATGATATCCTAGCATTTTAATATTCGCAATCTATTTAAAAGACTCATGTAACCACATAATTTAGACGTGATAGTGATCTGACTTCTTTTCGATTGAAGAAAAGAAAGAATGGTGGATTGGTTACTTTTATTAAATTACGATATCACTTGATGTAAAAAATTCAACTTTGTGTTTTAACTTTAACTTTGTGTAAATTTGTGGGTTTTGGTGAGATTAAGACAGCCTTCTTCTTTATTTATTTTTTCCGTCTTCTATTTTATATTTCAAGTAGCATGAAATGATTATGTTTCATCGTTATCCTTTCGTTATTTCTCCATTTTGAATGTTTTAAACGTGTTATATTCTTAAATCTTGATGCATATTGATATTTTGAACAGAACCAGATAGGCATCTTATTAGTGAGTTACTTCTAATTTTCCTTTCGAGGTTGCCTTTTCTTTATTGTTTTCAAATTTTGGTTTTGTTTCGAGAGATTGAGACTGTTTAATCTTAAACGTTTAGAGATAATCATTTTGCTTTGTTTCATTATTAATATATCGAAAATGGTCATGTTTCGTGACGCGAATAAATAAACGTCGAAGCCTAATTGCATAATCAAGTAAAACTTAAACAAGGAAATAAACCTCTTCATAGTTGGTATTTCAAAAAGAGATGATATGTTTGTTTGATTGCTAATGAAGAATCTCAGGATCAATAAAATAGTACTAACTCAATAAAATAGTATCTTATACGAGTATGATGTGAAATTGTGAATAAATGTCCAAAGTGCATATCAATTTTTGTGCTATTTGAGCCCTCTTGAGAGGTGTAAGTAAATTTTAAAAAAAAAGGAATCTTTCTAGACAAAGTATAGTGGGTTTATAAGTTAGCAACCCATTTCATGAGTTTAATGGACTCAACTATCAGAACACATAAAAAATAAATCCACAATAGAGTAGTAAGCAAGAAACCAGTAAATATAATAAGCCTACAACATTCATACATCTACTATCACATATTTTTTTATAACGGCATGTCGGCATCTATATCACAAGTATTTTCTCGCTATTTATTTAGAGGATATAAAGTTATTCATTTGTCTTATCTTTTTAAGGGCATCTATATCACAAATATTCCCTCGCTATTTATTAGGATGATATAATATTACTACTCATTTGTCAGGTTTACCGATCATTATTCATTGCTTTCTCCGTCTCATATTAAATGTTCACTTTGACTTTTTTAAGTCTTTCTTTTTAAACTTTGACCTTAAATATTTTTGTTTGTGTTATATAATACTTGATGTAAAATATATGAATGGATTGGGTTATAAATGTATTTTCATTTGGTATAATTTTCATCAAGTATTATATAACGAAAAAAGTTATTAAAGGTCAAAGTTGAAAAAAAAGACTGCAAAAGTCAAAACTGAACATTTAATATGAGACGAAGGTAGTACTTTTTAGATAATGCTAAAACAAGTAGTCTATGAGAAAACAATTTTTTTGGAGAATGAAAGTATGTAGAATAATCTTAACACATGTATGGAATGATTCACTTAGAGTTTTAGAGAGAGAGAGAGAGAGGTGGTTGGATGAACACTTAGAGAGAGAAAGAAAAATGATAATATTAGCTTAAGTGAAAATGTGACAAATGAACAACCAACACCCTCTCCAAGCAATGGAGAGGGTTTATATATGCCTAGCTAACCGTCCATGGGCTTGTGGTATGGGCTTACAATGTAACTTTGGCCCGGTTAGCTTTCTAACTTAATCTTACAACTTACTACGAGCTACGACTAACTATATTGGTAGTGACCGACACTTTTTCGTATTTCTAACAATCTCCCCCTAAGGGAGGTCACTCCAATTTACAAGAATTTAAACTTAGCATACTATGCTTTCACTTTGGTCTTGAGCTCGTAGTCTTTAACTTCAATCATTAACTTGTGATTTGATGTAGTGATCATTGACTTTGGATTTGAGCTAGTTCTTTTGTCTTGACATGAATGTGATCTTTGAGCTTCTTGAAATCATCAACCAAGTATAATCTCGTTTCGCCATCTTGTAAACTTTGCCATCTCGTGAACTTGTAACTTCTGGACCGACATGCTCATACCTTTCTTGATTTGATAATCTTGAAAAGCTTTAATAATGCATCTTTCTTGAATTTCTTTAACTTTAACACTTTGTCACTTCAAGAAGGACGTACGGTATCAGAGTAGCGGAAGTCTTGAAACATGTACTTGAGCTTTCATAATGTCTTTATATTTGTCGGTCGGGTATGAGCATGTGGCTATGAATCTTGTGAGTCAGCTGGAATCAGGTACCTTCACCTCCATCTTTAAATATCCTGAAATAAAACAGTTAGCAATAAAGCAGGGGGACGAATATGGCTTTGTCATTCGCCCGTGTTTGGTTAGAGTAACCTTCGAATCCGTGAGGATCGACCTGTGATCAGATAGATTCAATTTAAGAAGAATCTTCTTGACAGGATTTCCAGCTGTAGTATTGACTCTTTCTAACACATATGTATTAGATTCATCGTACTCAGCATGTTCTCATTATCGGAACGTCTCAAAGCAGACAACACGATATGAGTGAACCAACGAGTTACTATCTCACCGATTGAAATAAAAAATTGATTTGAAAATCAATCGACGTGTCACTTGCTAAAGTGTTTTTGTGACACATCGAGAGTGTTAATCATTTCAAAAATTTATCAGCAATCGTCAATTCATAACCTGGAACAAGTTTGATTCTTATAGAATCGCACCATCGTTTCTTTCCAGTTGTCACAAGTTTGATTCATATAGAATCGCACAAGTCACCTACCATGAGCTTGTTTGATGTTGGCTCAAGCAGGATTTCCATCTTCACTGTGAATTATATCACTCAGATGTTCTGGCAAAATCACAAGGATAAAGCGTAGGACTCTTAATATGATAACTCGTTATTCACAATGTGTGAAATAGCAAGCACGATTTAACAAGTGTCCTAATGAGATTTATTGATGATCTCTTTTGGCTCTAGACTCAATAGTGCACTTTGTTTTTAGTGATCGGAGGCTGGAGCAGACTGCCACCTTTTCAATATCAACCAACTCGGAGTGAGAAGGTCGACAGAAATGCGTGTAATCTCCGTGAGAAATGAAACAAGAGTCTGTTGAGAGACCTTGAGTGGCTAGGGAGGGTTGTGCAAAGCGTCACTGGGTCCATGACTGTCTTCAATGTCAGACAACACCTTAGTGTTTCTGACAGATTATGTATTGACCCGGTTTCTGCCTAAGTGTATGGAGGGCTTCTTTCTTTTCACCCTTTATCCTTACATTTCTTTTTCATTCTTCAACCCCTTCAATGCTTACCGAGACTTCATAACTAACACCTTGTTGGGTTTGTTCCAGTGTTAGCTCCATCTCAGTCCGCATTATTCCCGATTCTCACTTTTTCTCCTTTTGTATCATACCTAAGGACATCTACACTAACTAGTGGATATCCCTGGGTAGATCCCCCTGGTTCTGGTTGGATCATGGGATTTGAATACCTATGCCTAACCACCTTATATCTCCATAAATTAAATTTAAGTACATGGTCGGTCTTTAGGGTATTCCATCATAATCAAAACCAAAATCATTGAAAATTTCAATCAAAGTGTTTGATATAAATATCAAAAGATTTACACTTTGAGAGTTTTTCATTATCACTAAAAAGGCTCCCCCTTAACATGTGCACCGTAATCGTAGTACATGCTGAGGGTTGGAGTGCATTGAGTCCATTTTACTATGATCACATGTCAATATAATATAGATTCAGTTTAATCACATTTTCTCCCCTTATCCAAAATGTTAATCCCTTGATATTTTGGATATCAATTGATTAAACGTTCAGGGACAAAATGTTATATAATCACTATTAGGAACATTTTAATGCTCCCCCTCAAGTTTTGAGGGTATATAAGACTGTGCTGAGTATAATAATTTGAAATTTTTTGAATTTACTAAGAAATTCTTGAAAATTTTATACTCGAGCACACCTTATTTTCATCATAAGTCTACACTACATATATACAAATTCATAAGTTTATAATATACGAAATTACCTTTGAGATAATAACACAATATGACAAAGTCATATTGTTCTTTGCAGCAGTCTGAGGTCAGTTCCGTAGAGTCTACCACCAACGAATTTCTCCAAACTCCTCATCATCCTTCTTTCCTTTAGCAGCTTGTTGATGTCTTTGATCATGAAATGAGCTCTTTTCTTTTCCAAGTTACTCCACCTTCTCTTTGGCAAGTACGTCATGTCGATATTCTTGGTAATGTCTTTGAGCGAAGAAAGAAGCCTGGTTAACGTGCCGTCACTGAACTTGTACAGTTCGTCAGTGCGCATCAACCTGTTCCTCCCGATGTCGTCAAAATAAATGAATCCTTGAGGGTCTTTGTATTGAGTGTACGGGTGCCTTTTTTCTGATATCTGGTCTTGTAGTGTTAGGCTTGGTGACGTTGATCTGTTTTTGATAACTTTCAACTCTGAGTTGAAGATCTTCGACTCGCTTTTGAATAACCAGACTTCTGGTGAACATTCTTAGTGCTATTGAGAAGTCATCAATGTCATCCCCTGAAAGATTTGTGAGCCGATTTGAACCACGAGAATAACATATCCTCGATATCATTTATCCGAAGTCGGGAAAAGTCACCTTCCTTGAATCTGTATAGTATGTTATCAGCTCTTCTCACTACAATCTCTTCCAAGTACCCGTATCCATGTTTCCTCATTACTGAGACATGAGTGACTGCCAGAATACGCTTTGTCGAATACACATCTCCTCTTGATTGTATGCCTCGTGCATAAGCATAGAAGGACTTATGTTTTTCTCTCCAATGTGAAATACCCTATAACTTCAATGCCCGGTAGATCATATTTCGCGGCCTTTGTCTTTGTAGTAGACGTCGTGTATGTCATAGTCGAGATTCCTCCTTGAAGAAATTTGAGATCATTGTTGATGAATAATTCGAATGGTACTCTTTGACGTTTTCCACGCGTGATCAAAGGAAGGGGTTTGGAAAGATCAAATGGATAGTCAAGCTTTTCCACGCATGATCAGGATTTTCCCAATCAAGCTTTTCTGAGAGAGCCTTGTAACATTCTTTAAAATCATATTCTAATTCAGCATAATTGGATCGTGTGCCTTTGAGTAGTCTGAATGCTGGTCCTAGCAGGATTTCTTGAGTTAAATTCTTAATTTTCAGGCCATTCAAGACAAATGAAGAGAAGTCTATTGGAGTGCTCATCAATTCATCAAAGTACTTCAACGATTTATCAGTAGGATTGGAAGCTACTAGATTCATCAACCACGTTTGAGTTGGACCTTCCTTAGTCGTCTTGCCAACATTCCAGTCTGGGTCAGAGGGTTCTTGAGGTGGTGTAGGTTTCTTGAACCAGTCACATCTAGAAGCAATCTTATCCCTTGGTTCATCTTCATTATCACCCAGATTCCCTGTCTGATCTTGTGGCATGTCTGAATCCGCAACCTCGAACACTTGGTTCCTCTGATTGAACAGACTTTCCAGTAGATTTCGATTGAGACTTGGTGCCTTTGGAGGAGCCGAACGTAGAATCTTTCTTTTTCGGACCAGTGGTTGGTTCAGTATCTTTGCTTGTCTTTCTCTTCTTTAACCCTCGGTCTGATCCAGCGGAAGGGTCTTCATCTTTGTCTTTGGCTTCTCAGCCACGCTTCAATGAATATACATCATAAGAATATAAAAAAAATTATCGAGAGCGTAAGATTTTTTCAAACCATCATAGCAATCTCAGTGTTTCGGCAGCCGTCAGATATGATTTACTTTTCTCTATTTTGTCGAGAAGAATCTTCTTTAACTCAAATTCAGTAAGTGTAGAAGCAGCCTCATAAGTATATTGTGGTTGAGAAGACACCTTCGCTAGAGTAACTTCATCACGTAATTCTTTAATCAACTTTTCAATCATAGGTGGAGCGAAGTTAGACACTTCCTAGGGCAGAATCTGAGGCAGCTGATCTTTTACTTGCTCTTTGATTCTTGCCGTGAGAGACTCTGAAAGGAAGTTCATGAATTCTTCTCTAGGTTCTCCCAACCTTGTGTCTAGATGACTGTCAACTAAAGATGTCACTTGAGTGTGTAGAGGGTCTTTCTTAAGATCAACAACTTCTTTTTCCAATGCTGTGATTCTATCGTTGAATCGAAAGACTGATGAGAAATCAGGAAGATTAGATAGAGGATTTGTAGTTTCAATTATAGGCGGGGGAGTGGGTGTAGCCTGTATTAGTGTAGGAGTGAAGGTGTGTGATGATTGAGGAATGTTTGTGAAAACCGATGATGATTCAGGGATAACAGAAATAGGTACTGAAAGAAGAGTAGGTGCTTGAGTTCTAGGGATTTCATGGTGGACATGAACATCTAGTGGAGACACTATTTCAGCATCGGTTTAAGGAATATCTGAAAAAATTAGGAATTTAGATGCCAAGTCGGATGAGCGAGAAGAACTAGTAACAGGGACTTCTGTCTTCTTCGGAACAGTAGAAATTGTCACATGGGCATCTTCAACAACTTGTTCTTGAGTAGTCTCTAAATTTTCATTCCCTTGTTGAGCTTCAGTCATTTCAGCATCATTACCCTCACCTTGAACAATTCCTGTAGCAATCTCAGTGGGTTCTTTTAATCTTGTATCTATATCATCATCAAATTGGTCGGTAGTATCACTCATTCCTTGTTCTTCATCACTTTTCATCTCATCATCTTCAGATTCATTTTCTTGATCAAACTCTTCTTCTTCTTGATCATCATCGTCAGATTCTTCATCTTGCTCCGAATCCAATTCTTGCTCTTCACTTTCATTCTCTTGCTTACTGCTTTCATCACTTGATTCTTGTTCGTTGTTGCTGTCGTCTTCATCATTTCCCCAAGACTCAGATTCACTCTCAGAAGAGTCATCATTGGTCACATCGGGAACCCCTGGTTTATCACCAGTTCCTTCACTTGTGACAGTAGGTGTGATCTTTTCAACACTTGGTGGTTTCTCGGCAACCGTACCAGAACCACTAGGATGAGTCTTGTGAAAGTCCCTTAAGCTTTTCTTTCTTACTTCCTTCATTTGAGCTTTTTCAGACAAAGCTACTTCAGACAGCAGCTCTATTCCTTTTCCATGAGCTACATCCACCTTTTCTTTTTCCTTTCTTTTTGACTTTGTTTCCACATGAGGCTCTCTGATGACGATACCTGTTGCTGGCTTAGAAGCAGACTTTTTGGCAGGTGTCTTCAATCTTTTGCCCTTTTTGACAGGTTCTTCATCTCCAGGGACTAGCTCACTTTCCTTCTTGGATGGAGAGGCTTTCTTGAATTTTCTAGCAACCTTGGGAGGCACCTCACCTGTAGCATAGCCAAGATAAGTCTTGTATGCTTTACTTTCCTTCATCTCTGGACTTGTCAAACATTCAGGTAGAACTGCTCCATATATCTGGGATGCTTTTTTTCTTGAAACAAATCTTAAGGTGCTAATCAAGTAGTCATCTTTGGAGGTGTGCATCCTAATTATGTTTCTCTAGGAAAGTGTCTTGTCTTGAATAAGAAAGTGGTGAATGATAACTTTTGTGAATCGAGGGTAGTACATATTTTCTTGCTTTTTGTAGACTTTGTTGTCAATCTGATAAGTAAAGTCTTCCCAGAGTAGTTCCACATAGTCTACATACTTTTGATGATACATGCCCCAAAGGATATGTGCTCGGGAAAGACGATGTTTGTCAAGACCACTAGTCTTTCCAGAAAGGCTTCTGTTAATTATAGCAGCAAAAGTTCTCCACGGTTGATGCATCTGATTGATAACCACATCATTGAGTGAATTGATAACCCCAGTATGACCGAGATCTCTTAAGAAAGTTATAGTGTCTTCTTCAGAAGGAAGAGCGTCAAAGTCACGACTAGGTACTCTTGGGCAAATCTGAAAGATATCTCTGAAGACTTTTAAGGTAAGCTTGAATTGTTTCTTCTTATGTAGAAGTCGTCATGCTTTTATATGCAATTCCAGAATTGATGCATATACACTTCAGGGACATCAGTAGTGATGAGAAATGCAGGATAGCATGGAGTGAGTGCAAGTGCATCCAGAACAACTTGAAATGTTTCCTCTTTTAGTTTCAATCCACGAGGGATTCTTCCATTGCATTTTCTAATGTCAAGTCGATTCTCTTTGGCAACAAGTTCAAGGTCAAGCTTGGTTTGTTAAGTAGTGATGGAAGTCATGATTCTGCTAAGAGTTGTCACATACAGTTTATACACAAGCAAATATATATATAGCACTGATGGATAATCTAGATCATGATTCAAGATTAACGATGCAGCACATGGTATACTATAGGGGATAGACAAGCAATTATGGGCAACAAATTGATACAAAGGCACACAATGCAAAGAACTAATACACATGCAACTAGGATACACACATAGTCATATATCACATAGACTATAGGAAACCTAATGAAATCAAGGCAAACACTTAAGATATCTAAGGAAAATTATACCTAACTTAGTCACTATATGACAAGATAAGGTTAAATTACACTTAGATAAGG